>JANIIA010281859.1:0-22148 GCA_027478495.1 Erythroxylum alaternifolium | reverse complement strand
AAATTTCTAATTCATAAATTTCTAATTTATTTTCATGCTTGATAATCTAATAAAATAAATAAAATAAAATAAAATAGAAAAATCCTAAAAATGGGATCCAACAACGTAGCCCATAGTTTGGGGTGAACCAATATAAAATTGCAGTGTCTACCTTCTATCCCTCAACTTATTCTATTTTGTTGCTAAATAAGTATATAGAAGTTGTTTGTGATTTATCTACGTAACAATTTTCATATAACATTTGTGATATTCTTTTAACAAGTTTGAGAAGTTCTTATTAGAAAAGTTAAAGATTTCATATTCATGAAAAGAATACATAATTCAAGCCCCCTTCTTGTGTATTTTGTCTATTATAAGTAATTTCTATATTAACCTGTGATTTACTTCAGAAACACCAGTCCAAATGTCTTTATGGTTGTAATGGGGATTAGGTATAGTATTATTAGTATAATAATAAGGGTTAATTTAAAAGAAATTTACTACACAATATGTTTCAAGACTTTTTTATAGATACACATAAGTTCTTTCAATGTAAATCCATTGGTACTAACTATTTATTCATTTTTCTTCTTTTATGCCTTTTTTATTTTTATGCTTTTTTTCACAATAAACATTCAGTACCATAATTTAAGAAATATTGGACCTTTCATAAATTTCAAGTCTCAACAAGTAAATAATGTAAATAACATTCAAGGTTTAAAAAAATAAACATATCTTCAAAGAAAAATAAGATAAAGGTTTATAATTTTGGGTTTAATCAATGAAAAAGGCTAAGGCTCAACTTGGTTATTCCTAAAGGTAAATTTTAGAGCATGGTGATTTCAAAGAAATAGGCTAAAGTATTAAATCTATGTGACTTGATCATATTAATGCTTCTAATTTAACAAATATGATCTCAATGTGTATAATAAAAGCAAGTTCTAGAATCTTCCTACTATACAATGATAACAAACATGATAAAATAAAAATAGCTTAAAAGATTCGAAAATTTGCAATAGGCTCAAAAGCTCACAAAAAAGGGGTATATGTGTGTAAACAATATGCAATATCATTTAAATTGAATGTTTCAATGATTACAAAAAATATGACCTAGAAAGCTAATTTTATTCCAACCATCATTCTTTTGCACACCAATTCAAATGAATATTCAACAAGGAAATATAGTAGTCATGGACGAATTTCAACCAATTCAAGATATCAGTTAATAGAATTAATAATCAAGATTATAATAAGATTGAAGAAAATAGTTCAAAATTCAACAAACCCATCCCCATACTTAAAGTTGTACATTATCCCCAATGGATACAACATAAGCATTTATATAAATAAGTGACAGGGTTGTTTGGTACTTTCCTTATTGTGATGATTTTGCTCTAATTTGGATCCATCCAATATGGGACTAACATCCTTGCAAAATATAAAAGAAAAGGATAAAAAGAAACAAAAGAAATGACATAACATAAAATAACATGAAATAAAATTATATACTAATACAAGAAATAGAAACAAAACAAAATAAAATTGAAAACTATCCTATTTCATGGGTTACCTCCCATTTAGTGCTTGTTAAATCTCATTAGCTTGACGTAACCTGTATGTTAATGTCATCCTAGATCAATAATCAGTGGCTTGCTTCCACCCTTTACTCCTCAAAGTGGTTTCATAGCCTGTAAACAAGCCACAAATTGTAAGATGATCAAAAGGACAAAATGTATTAAGTTTGTAAAACCAATTAACTGCAGTAATGCCCTTTTTAATGACAAACTATTAATAAAATGTGGGATAATAAAACTCCCTAAATCATTAGATAACCCAAATAGTTTGTCTTTGAAGAAGTGGGAACCCTCTATACTTAAGTTCACTTTAACACCTCATCAATAGTTTTCTTACTTGGTTCCTTCACTAGTTCTTCTTCAACCACCACTTTGCACTCTTCTTCTTCTTCTTCCTGGATAAAGGTTTCTAGCTCATCTTCTTCAATTACCTTTTTTCGCTCCTCTAGATGGAGACTTCTTCTTCTTCTGGAAGCTCTTCTTGTAATGTCACTCCATTCATAAGCCCAATCCTTGCCTTTTTTCACTCTCAAATTCGCATCGATTAGCTTTCATTTCGGCAAGGAATTCCATTAATTTATCTTTAAGACTAGCTTCCTCTTCTTTTGGAAGCTCGTCGTAACTCTTTAGAGTGATTTGCCCTTCCATGTTCGTCAGCATCCATTTCAGTATGACTAGGCACACTCCCTTGGATGTCGAAAGATAATATGTCTGCCAATTGGTCCATCTAATTCACCAAATTTTGTATTTCAGCCTCTAGTTCGAGATGCTTTATGATTGATTCTTAAATGAAATCATTCATCATATCTTCTAGAGTTGGCTCGCTAATTAGAGGTGCTTGGTGCTGTAAATATCCAATTAGAGAGTAATTGTTCCATCCATAAGTATAAGAGTTATTCCACTCTGAATTGTAGCTATTATTGTATAGTGCACCTTGAGATTGATTGTATATGCTTCATCGCCCCCTTATATATGTTGGTGCTTGAAATTCATTATTGTAGTGATAAATCCCACCAATGTTATGACATGGTCTAAACATCGATCGCACTTCTGAAAATATGTGAGAACACCACTCTCTCCAATATGGTGATGATATCGATCATGAAGACATGTTCTAGCTCCCATAAATGTACTGTCCACTTTATCCTTCCATTGCGAGTTGTGACTATAAAAATGAATTGTAATTTCTATAATAAAGCACAAGCTCAAGATCAAGTAGAGAAATTCAAAAGATAATTAAATTAATAGGCCACAAAACATAATACGATACAATTAAAGAATAAAAAATAAAATAAATACAAAATTAAAAAAATAAATATAACTATAAAACAAAATAAAATAAAAATGAATAAAGTAATAACATTTAGCCTTTCCTAATATCAAAGTTCCCGGCAACGACACTTGATTAACTTATTTTGAGTTAGTTAATATTGTAATAACCGAAAGTGCACGGTGTAGCTATAACTAGTACCGGCAAGTATGGGTCGATCCCTAATACCATTCCCTATTATCTAGTCTAAGGATGGATTTTATATTCTAATTAAAAGAAACTAAAATTAAGCAAGTAAAAGAAAATAAGTAACAAAATTGAAAAGAGAATTCAGGAAACACTAGGAAATTAAGAAACTATATCAAGTAATTTGTATCTAGGTTTTGAATCACCTAAACCCTTAACAAATTGACCTTTTATGATATAATTGTTTTGATAATTTATTAGACCATGGAGACTCTTATGGTATGCTAGTAGCTGACCTTGAGTCTACTAACAACTAATCCTAAAGTGTCTAATTGAATTACTCAGGATAAATTTTATAGGATTGCATTACCGATTTATAAATCCCTTTATTAGGTTTGACCATAATCTAGAAGATTTATGTCATCCTAATTGTAGGGTTGCAACCAACTCCTTCCAATTATGGTAGATCTATTCAATCTAGGATTTCTCAATCTTTACGTATGAAATCAGGTTATAAATAAAACACGTAATCCAATCTAATATAATAATCAAAACAATTTCATTAATAAAAAATCAATCATATCAAAGTATTAACATAACTTTCATCTAATGTAAATACTAAATGGACAATAATTACACAAAATCAAACATACATCAAAAGAAAAACAAATAGAAAACAACAGTTTCTTCATTCTAAATCTCCCTGATTGTCTTATATAGAGTATTCTTGCAATGTAGAGATATGATCTATTATTTCGATAGATTTGAAGATGATTTCTTCATGTTTTTCTCTTCTCTAGACCAAAGTTGCCTCTGAAGATCAAACTCCATGTCTAGAAATTGCCTCCTAATGTCTCCTCAAAACAACATATGGAACTATATTTCCATCTTGATATTTCTCCTTTTTTTGACCTAGATTTCTTTGTATTTAGATCACAATCTCTTCATATAAATTGTGGCTCCACTTCTCAGCTTTCTAACGGATCCTCTTTTGCTTAAAACAAAGCTTTATAGCTGAATTTATGGGCCAAAAACCAAGAAAAGGTTAGACCGAGCTCAGACAGATTTTGTATCTCATTTTCAACCTTTTTAGCCCCTCAAAATAACACTTTTAGGTCTCAAATTTCATTAAGGAATTATGGCCTAGGATGTTAGCTTGAATTTAAGCATTTAATCACCACATTTAGGTCTTATAAGCCTCAGATATGTCTATGTAAAGCTCTAGTGGTTAGGCTGCCAATTCTGCAAAAATAAGTTTTACTTTGAACAAACAGTTGCTAGTCAAAACAAATTCGAACAGCTACGAATCTGGGCTTCTTGAAAATCTTGAAATGAACTCTAAATATTTTCTAAAGATCACATTTAGATTTGGACTCTCCATATATGTTAAAAATCATGCATAGATAAAATGCTCATAAACTGTGAATCTGCACAGGTAGATGTACAGTTGTGCATCCTTTCTATACATTGAATCTTCACTTTATGTTGTGTTTTCATCCAAATTCTTCTTCTTTAGGTCTATAAAGGTAATTATCACCTATGAAAGCACTTGGAGGAAATTAAGTACCAAATATAAAATAAAAGTATAAAATACCAAGTAAAATACATCAAACATAAGTGTAAAAATATAGTCAAATATCCATCTATCACCACTCCTCTCTAAACTTTGTAAAAGATAGATATTTGTCTCCTTGGTATATCTGGTCCTTATTATTCCCTTCTTCACTAACTTCTCAACTTTTTCACATCTTTGAGCTAGCATCATCTCTCATGCCTACTATAAATTTGTTATCCATATTTTTATCTTTCAATTGACTATGAAATATTCTCTGTTGGAAAATTATGGAAAAAGTTTCACTCAAGTTTAAGTTATCTTCTCAAAATTATCACCTATATAATAATGAACTAAATATAGGAAAATATCATATAATCTATATAAAACATGTTGTAAAAGTGTCAAAAATCAAGTAATTTAAACCCCAAATAACATGTAAAATATAGATATATTAGTGTGATTGCAATAGGATGATGGAGGCCTTGGTATAAAATCCATTAGATTAATATAAAAAATTCCTACCAACCACTTGAATTTGGAAGATTTTCATTAATCAATAATCTTTATGGGTAATGTATGCAAACTAAATTTCTCAAGGGGGATAGCTTTTGGAAAATAAAAATCAAACTTGGCAACTTATAAATGATTAGTCATATATTTAATATGATAACCTACATCTTTAAAGAAATAAGAATGAAGATTGGAAATATGAAATTAACAAGCTTTTAGTTTAAAAATTGGAAAAATTTAGGCCTCTCCACTTGCTTTTCAAATTCAAAATTCTTGAAAATTATATTCCATTCAAGGTTAGATTCAAAGGGATTATTAATGAGGACAGATGGCATTTTGATCACTAGGCCTTTTCAACTATTATAGCATCTATTCCTAGCTACAATCCTAATTCTAATGAGATGGACTTAGTCATTTGGATGAGATATAACTCCACCTGTTTCATTAATAACTCTTGCATAATAGATCCTAAGTAGGATGTTTACTGGAGAAAATTGGTCTAGTTCAACAAAAATTTTCCAAAAGCATCATTCGTACTTTAGTTTGCATTCAAATAGAGGCTCACATTTATAGAAAAAAATATATGGGATAATCATGGAAACATTAATTGTAAGGTTTGTAATCTATAATATAATTCTAAGATTAGGCATATTACATTATCAAGCTAATAGTTGGCCTATAATGGTGAGCTAATCCTCTAAATTAAGTTTTAGTGAAAAAAGTTATATGATTATATTTAAATTAACCTTGAACAACTATGTCTATGGTGTTTAAAGAGAAAGGAACATTAGACTAAATTCTTAAACAAGATTTGAAATTCCTAAGCAGATTGATAACAATTAGATAACAAAGGTTATTATTGTGAACGGGTTACATCTAGAATGTAGTGAAAATTTGAAAGCTAGTTGGAACTTGCCCATAGCTCCTTAAGGTTGAAAAGGACAAGCTCTAAACTTTGCTTCAATTGCAATTTTGATACTTTACTCCATAGGCTCAACTTAGAAGTCTAAAATATGAGACAAAGAAAGGAATGAATCGGAGAGTATTCCATTCACTTGATAATTTACAGCTCTAATATATATACAAGTATGTTAAGAATATCACTACCTAAAGTTTAGGCTATTTTATAGTAATTCCAAACGATTTGTTCTCCATATCAATCTATACAATAATAAGGATAAATACAACCTATAATTGATACTTTCCTTAATACTCCCCCTCAAGTTAGAGAGTGAATGTCATAAAGTCCCAACTTGCACCGTAATATTTCAAAATGTTCCCTCCCTTGAGCTTTTGTGAAAATTTCTACAATTTATGCCTTGTCGGAACATAGGAAGGCTTAATTAATCTAGCTTGCAACTTTTCTCGGACGATGTGGCAATCTATCTCGGTGTGCTTTGTGCGCTTGTGAAAAACTGGATTAGCTGCACTATGAAGTGCAGCTTGATTATCGCAATATAAAGGGGACATATTTGATAGAGCAATTTTTAAGTCCCTTAGTATATAGCCCAGCCAAGTTAATTCCAAACATGTGTTCGCCATCGCCCTATATTCAGCTTCTACTGATGATCTAGAAAGATTTGTTTGTTTCTTTGATTTCCACAAAATCAATAACGATCCAAGGAAGATGCAATATCTTGTTATTGATCAGCGAGTCTCTCGACATCCACCCAGTCTGAGTCATAAAAGGCCCTCAACTTGAGATCATTAGAGGCAAGAAGCAGTAAGCTTTGCCCTAGAGTACTCTTATTGCAGTGTCCCAGTATGACTTACACGGTACTTGCATAAATTGGCTCAAAGTCCGAATTGTATAAACTATGTCTGGCCTTGTTATCGTCAAGTAAATCAGTTTACCAATTAACCTCTGATACTTTGTTGGATCATGTAGTTGCTCTCCATCAGTAAGTGTCAATTTTAAATTTTGCTCCATAGGAAATTTCTCCGGTCGTGCACCAGTCAAACCTGCTTCTTTCAAGATATCCAATGCATATTTTCTTTGTGACATGAAAATACCATTTTTGGATTATGAAAACTCGATTTCGATGAAATATTTTAAATCTCCCAAGTCCTTGATGAGAGAATGTTTTAGCATACACCTTTTAAGTCGTTGCATCTCTAGTAGATTATTTCCTGTGAGAAGTATGTCATCAACATAGATGAGCACCGCGATAAAAGAAGAACCTTGCACTCTTGTGAAGAGGGAGTAATCTCCTTTGGACTGTTTATAACCAGCTTGTTGAATGACATCCGAAAAGGTGGAAAACCAGTTGCGAGATGTTTGCTTTAAACCGTAAAGAGATTTATTGAGCTGGTAAACAGTATTCTTCCCCTGTCAGCGAAGACCCTGAGGTGGTATCATGTAAACAACTTTACATAAATCGTCATGATGGTATGGAGAAAGGGAACATAGTTTCGTGAAAGTGAACATCATGATTTATGAAGAAGTGATTGGAGGTTAAGTCATATAATTTATAACCTTTGTGTCCGTGTGGATAACCCACGAAAACACACTTTGTGGCACGTGGATGAAATTTTTATTTGGGATGCACGATTGTAGGGTAGCAAAGGCAGCCAAATACCCTTAAGTGATCCAGTGTAGGAGCATGATGATAAAGGAGTTTGAATGGCGTTTTATTAGAAAGCAAAGGAGAGGGTGTACGATTAATTAAGTACACAGAAGTGAGAACACGTTCCCCCCAAAAAATGAGCGAAAGTTTGGACTTAAAGAGGAGGGCTTGTGCCACATTGAGTATGTGTCAATGTTTGTGCTCCACTACATCGTTCTATTGAGGGGTGTATGCATAAGTAAGTAGGTATTCAATTCCATGAGTACGAAAAATAGTTTGTAATGGGATGAATTCAGTGCCATTATCCACTCGAATTGCTTTTACAGTGGCATGAAATTGATTTTGAGTAAAAGTAACTAATGATTCTAGAAGGCATGATGTGTCAGACTTATGGTTTATTAAGAATAGCCATGTGCATCTTGTGAAATTGTCAATAATTGTAAGAAAAAACTTAGCACCGGAATGTGTAGGTACTTTGTGCGGACCCCAAATGTCACAAGGGAGTAAGTTAAAAGTAGCATGAGTTTGTATTGAACTTAAAGGAAATGACAGTCAAGTTTGCTTGGCCATAGGACAGATATCACAATTGTTGGAAAAATCTTTATTTTGAATAAATAAAAGAGGACCTAAAGTTTTTAGGCAAGATGGTGAAGGGTAGCTGAGACGCATGTGCCACAAATAAGGGTTATGTGAGAGTTGATGAGAAGTTAGGGTGGTGTACACAGATGACATATAGTAGAGACCACCACTTTACCTACCCGAGCCAATCGTCTTCCCCATAGCCAAGTCTTACAAAATACAGTGATCCGGAAAAAAAAAGTGATGTAATAGTTTAGTGATTGAGATAACTTGCTGGAAGAGATTAGATTCAAATGAAATGAAGGGACACATAACACATTGCTTACTTTAATGTGTGAATTAAAGAAAACAGTGTCAGTGTGTGAAATTGAGGCTGTGGACCCTGTTCGCAAGTTGACAAGAGGAACAGATGAAGGTTGTATGTGTGAAAGAAGGGAAATATCGACAGTGATATGGTCAGTTGCACCACTATCTAAAATCCAAGGTTTTGAAACACTAGAGCATATATGAGTTAGGAAATACGAACCTGTAACATTAATAAAAACATTACTATTACCGTAATTTTGATTCTGGCTATATGTGGTCAAGGCTTGAGCAAGCTGTTGGATTTGTCCAGGAGAGAAGCCTTGAAGAACACTAGAGGAACTGTTGCCTGTGTCATTCATCTGAGAAGCGTCAACTGCATTTGTTCTAGACGGCCGTTTCCTTTTGCTCCATAAAAATGTTGCTGTGATTAAGGATGAGAGTTCCCAACATTTTTGATTCTGTAGTGATCCTCAGTATGCCCCTTCTTATCACAGAATTTGCAATGAAATTTTAGGGTTCAGCACTCATTGATGATATTACCAGATCTGTTACAATGATCGTATGTTTTGTCCTTGAGAGACTTTGATGAAGAAGTCTTTCCTTGCACAGCTGCGATAATTGAGAAATTCTTAGTTGTCTCCGACATTACCTACATTTTTGTTTCTTCTTGAATTATGAGGGAGTAGGCTTGACGAACATTTAGTAGCAGAGTCATCATTAGGATGTTGGATCTGACAGTCTTATACACGTTGTTAAGCCCCATAATAAACTGTATGACCTTGTCTTCTTCTCTTTGATCATTGTGCCTCTTCTCTTGGTTGCAAGATATATGAGTGTGGTATGTCTCTAGTTCTGCCCAGAGACTCTTGAGACATCGTTGCGATTGATTTTTGAACTGGAAAATTGCACAAGCATTCTTTTCCGATAATTGATCCCGTAAATCTTCCCAAACTTCTTGAGCAGTCTTTGCATGTACCACTCCTTCTGCAAGATCCGATTCGACTAAATGAGTTAGCCATAACAGGATCATACTGTTGCATTGATTCCACATCATAAATTCTAACGGATCATCTTCGGAGGACGGTGGCTCAATCATTCCGTCAATGAAGCCAATTTTATTTTTGGCAATGAAAGCATGGATCATGGCCTTGGTCCATGACTGATAGTTTGTTCCGTTCAACTTTGTTGGGACGAGCATGTGCCCTGGATGATCGGAATGGTGCACATAATAGGTATGTGATGGATCCATATTAGGTGCCTTAGAAGTAGTAGAAGGATCTTCAACTGACATGGTTTTGTGAAGGTGAAATGATGATTTTCAAGAGCACTAGGATTAGTGCTCTGATACCATCTAAAATATGAGACAAAGAAAGGAATGAATTGGAGAGTATTCCATTCACTTGATAATTTAAAGCTCTGATACAACTCTAATATATATACAACCATGTTAAGAATATCACTACTTAAAGTTTAGGCTATTTTATAGTAATTCCATATGGTTTGTTCACCGTATCAATCTATACCATAATAAGGATAAATACAACCTATAATTGATACTTTCCTTAATAAGAAGTCTTATTCGTGGCAACATTAAAAATTTGAACTTCCTATATTTGTTTATCTAAAATGACATTCTTATACGCTTCTGGGGTTTGCTTATTAGAGAGCACTATTAGAAACTATAATATCTATTTCTAACTCGATGTAGGTATCACTTTTGTAAGCTGGTTACTAGACAATGGTTTGTTACATATTTGGGGAAGTTCATTTATTCAATATTATTTTTAAAAAAAATTATTTTTTATTAATAGTTAATAGTATATTTATTAATTTTAAGTGATAATAAATTAAATTTTCCATTAAATTTTATTTATTATGCTAATAATAATATACAAGATGATCAAATTATGTATTTTACACCATTCATATCTTATAAATATATTTTAATTTAACTATTTTTACTATTTATAAATAAAATTATAAAAATTCTTTTTTATTGATTTATCATACTATATTTTTTTTTTGAAAAGTTAAATAATATTTTTACCTTTAAAAGGAGCTAATTAATAGCTAGTACAAAAGTATAAAATCCAAGTTTCCTTGAGCAATCAAAAGTAAGAAAACCATATATTTTTAACTAAAATACAAAGTTATTACACTTGGAAGACCTTTTGGATTAACTAAGTGTTTTCCTCCTTCATATGCACCCACTTCATTTCTTAAAGTTATTGCACTTGGAAGACCCTTTGGATTGACTAAGTGTTCTCCTCCTTCATATGCACCCTCTTCATTTCTTTGCTATGGTCACCAAACCATTTATGGTAATCTCCATTTTAATGCCAATTCCTTGCTGCATTTCTAGTTCACTTATAACCTTAGCTTTGTCTCTTATATTGTTTACTGTAGTATAAGTCAACTTCTTCTCATATGTAATTTCAATTCTTTATGGTCTCTCTCTATCCAAATACCATAAATTTTATAAATTAAAGCTATCTTCAATATTGTCCAATCTATGTCCCTCCTTGTTCCATTCTTGTAACTCTAGTTTAGTAGTTCCTGACATTTCTAGTGAATGCCATTCCTGTAGTATAGTTTAGATATCCATTATTATACTTTCCTTGTACATTGAAATTTAAAGTAGAGATGTTTTGTGGATTTAGTAGCTTGCTTATGTAATACATAAAAATCCAATACATGTATAAATTTCTTTAATACAAGTTAACCTTTGATGAGAAACCAAAAAAATGATTGTTTAAGGATATGTTGTAGGAAAATCCCAGTGTGTGCATTATATACACACGGTGCGAAAAATAAAAAAATTATTCTGAGACTTTCCTGAAGACCAAGATCTATATGCCTATACAAGGAAATACCATTAAACCTAGCTGAAAATTCCCAATTCACATATATGTTCATAACACACACATATATATAGGAATTCATGGCATTTACACAAATCAATCATTCATATATTAACCATGTACCTTGAGTGTAGTCTCCTTCGTTCTTCGATCTTCTACTCGTTAGGTTGTCGCAAACCACAATGACCAAAACAAATCGTCTCCAACGGTATTCACACAGAGATTGGAGAAACTAATTGAATTAAACTCTTTGATCTGAAAATGGGTAGAACAAAGACAAGAGTGTTAGCTCTCTTTTTTGTTTTATGGAGAGCAAAAAACGTGAAAGAGAATGAAGAGGAAGAAAATGAGAAAGATGATGAGAATTAGGTTAGAATCATGGAGATGGCTTACCAAACCATTTAAATGATTATCATCATCTTATTAGCCTTTTTGTCTTTTATCATGTTTGTCTTTTATCATTTAAGACAATAAATGCATAACTTTAAAGAAACCTTCCTCATCTTCCACGTTGCAGTATATATATATATATATATATATTCCAGTCACATTTGGGTCGATCCTACCGGATCCTGGTTGTAGAAAAACAACGAATACCTGTTTCAGCAATATCGATGTCACGATCTCATCAAGATCCATTTAGTTTTATTGCTCTCCATATAATGGATCTCTATCCCAAACCATTTAACAAATCCTCCGAGTCACTCTTATACGTGTGAACTATTAGGTTCCTGATTATGTTGGCCACTTGGAGTAACACGTAATCCAAGTAAGTCATAAGCAGTGTCAGGCAACACATCATGATCAGCAATTGACCAGAAAGTAAGTGGTTTGACTAACGAACCTGTACTCGTCATGAACCATCTCATGAACCCTTCCATAGACAATTGCTGTGCAATTCATCCTTTCATCATACTATACTACAATTGGTTATGAGTATGGATAAAGTGTCATCTCTCACTAGACTGACTACATTAAATCTAGCCCAAGTGATATCAGTTCTCATCATAGGGCTCATTACTCCATATGTAAATGAAGACATTCTTCATGACATATATACTCTGACTAGAGATTTCCATATAATGATCTCGACAAGAGGCCATGAGTATCATCTTCAGCTATCACAGAAGTGGTGAATCGGCTATTGGCTACTCAATTACCTTCTAATACCTCAAGTTGTACCTAATCACCACCCTATGAGTGACCTCTATAAGGTAACAAGCATTAGAGTCAAAGCACAGAATTAGTATCAAAGATATCCTTGAGTATCTCAGGTCTAAGGATACTTGTACCATTGCTATGATGACATTATCACTGAAATTAGAATAGGACATCCATATGATGATCTAATGGTAGGTCATCCAATGTACTTATTACTTCTAGTAAGCATCCATATCTCAACTCTAAACATCTCATGTTTCTAATTTTTGAGATCCATTGCTTAATCAAATCAAGGAGTTTAACGTGTACTAGTCTATCCGGATTAACGATGTCTAGTTTCATTAATCCTATGACTATGGATAATTTAGATATTGACATAATTGCATATGATAGGAATCTCAGTAGTACGATCACGTCATAATTTCCTTCATGTTATGTCATATATCATGGACTTCATTAATTTTCTTATAGATCAATATTAATTCATAAATAATAAACACCAAATTAATGAAGTATGCTTTTCTTTATTATTGAAAATAAAGTTTGCACATAATTTTGTAAAAAAAACACTAAAGGTGATTGCCTTTAGGGAACTACTCTAACAAATCACCTATTTGACCTAAATCCAATCACCTTGGTATCTAATACCATATTCGAATACAGGAGAATCAATGTTATTCTGTGATAATGGCTTCGTCAACGGATCAATAATACTTTGCTCGGTGGGAATTCTCTCTATCTGTACATCACCTCGACCAATGATCTCCCTGATCAGATGATACCTACAGAGTACGTGCTTGGACTATTGATTACACCTTGGTTGTTTCATTTGCACAATAGCCCTATTGTTGTCACAATACAACTGTATGTACCCATCATTTCTAGGAACCACACCAAGTTTAGTAATGAACTTCTTTATCCAAACTGCTTCCTTTGCTACATCTAAAGCCGTAATGTATTCTGCCTCGATTGTTGAATCGACAGTTGTCTCTTATTTGGAACTCTTCCAATTGTCTACCACGTTGTTCAGTGTGAATATATAACCTGATTGGAATTTGGAATCATCCTTATTAGATTGAAAATTGACATTTGTATGCCTGCTCACTTTTAGATTTCCATCTCCATATATCAAGAAAACATCCTTAGTCCTTCACAAGTACTTGAGGATGTTCTTGATAGCAACCCAGTGACCCTCACCAGGATCTGATTGGTATCTATTCGTAACACTTAGAGCATATGATACATCGAGTCTTGTACATAGCATAACGTACATGATGGATCCTGTTGCAAATGCATACAAGATCATATTTATGTGTGTCCTCTCATCTTGTGTATTAGGTCACTTATATTTCGAGAGTGTTATCCCATGAGTTATAAAAAGATACCCTCTCTTAGACTGCTCCATACTAAACCTGTTTAGCATTTTATCTATGTACGTTGATTTTGAAAAACCAATCAACCTTTTTTATCTATCTCTATAAATCTGTATCCTGAGAATATAAGTTGCTTCATCGAAATCCAACAAATTGTTAGGACAAAAAATCTTCACAGATTGTAGCATAGAGACATCATTTCTTAGTAATAATATGTCATCTACATATTGTACAAGGAATACTATTGTACTTCCACTAAACTTTTTATACATATAGGGTTCATCAGGATTTTGTGAGAAACCAAAATCTTTAATTGTCTCATCAAAGCAGATATTCTAACTCCTGGATGCTTATTTTAATCTATAGATGGATTTTTGAAGCTTACATACCTTTTTGCCATCATAGTAGATGAAGCCCTCTGGTTGCATCACATACACATCCTCTACTAAATTTCAATTTAAGAAAGTTATCTTTACATCCATTTGTCATATCTCATAATCATAATGAGTGGCAATGACTAGGAGTATCCTAATGGATTTAAGCATTGCTACTGGGTTGAAGGTCTCGTCGTAGTCTATTCCTTATTTTTGACAAAAAACTTTAGCCACAAGCCTTGCTTTATAGGTAATCAAATTACCATCCATGTCGGTTTTCTTTTACACCCTATGGGTTTTATTCCTTCAGGTGTCTAACCAAAGTCCATATTTAGTTTTCATACATGGAATCCACTTCTGCTTTTATGGCATTAAGCCATTTCTCAAACTCTGAACTCTTTAGAACCTCTTTATAGGTAGTAGGCTCATTATCTTCTATAAGCAATATGTCATTACGTTTAATCACTAGAAATCCATATCTCTAGGGAACAGAGCGTATCCTACATGATCTACGAACTTCCTGTATTGAAGAAGGTTGAACTGTTACTTCATCTATATGAGTCACAGTCTCAGGTTTAAGCAGTTGATCCGCATCTATTCGAACATCTTAAACTTCTTTAAGTTCAATTTTGCTCCCACTATCTTCTTTTAAAAGAAACTCTTTCTTTAAAAAGACAGCATGCTTTGAAACAATCACTTTTTGTTCCTTAGCAAGGTAAAATTGATATCCCATTATTTCTTTAGGATATCCTACAAACAAACACTTGTTGGACTTCACATCAAGCTTATCTGACTGTATTTGCTTGACATAAACCAGACAACCCCAAACTTTCAAATAAGAAAGATAAGGTTTTTTATTAGTCCATATCTCATATAGAGTAACATCAACTGTCTTTGATGCAACTCTACTTAGAAAATAAACAGCTATCTTGAGTGCATACCGCAAAAAGGATTTTGGTAAATTTGGAAAGCTCATCATCGATCGTACCATGTCCAATAAGGTTCGATTTCTCCTTCTGGCCACACCATTGTGTTGTGGTATGTAAGGTGGAGTCTATTGAGATAAAATCCCATTATCTCTGAGATAATCTAAAAATTCTTGGTCTATGAATTCTCCAACTCGATCAGATTGTAGTACATTGATACCTTTCCTAAGTTGGTTTTCTACTTCATTTCTGAATTGTTTGAACTATTAAAATGCATCAAACACAGATATCCATATTGAGAATAGTCATCGATAAAGGTAATGAACTAAAGAAATCCACTTCTGGAATGGATGGACATCGAACTACATACATCTTAATGTATTAGGTCTAATACTCCAGTCACTCGTTCACCCTTTCCTTTAAAGGGTAACTTAGTCGTCTTGCCTAATAAACAAGATTCACACATGTCATATGATTCATAATCAAATGAACCTAAACTATCACTCTTGTGGAGTTTAGCTAAGCATCTCTCATTTATATGGCTAAGGTGATAATGCAATAAGTAAGTTGATTTTAAATTATCTCATTTTTGTCTTTTTTTGTCTTTGACATTCATAATTGAATGCAACATATCTAATATGTAAATTTCGCATAATGTAATAGCACCATAAAGCATTCCATTCAAACTAATAGAACAACCATTACTATTGAAATTTAAATGGAAACCAGCTTTATTTAAACAAGAAACAGACAATATGTTCTTTGTTAAAATATGTACAAAATGACAATCATCCAGTTTAATTACAAGCCCACTATGGAGTGACAAAAAATAAATGCCTACGGCTAATGCAGCAACCTTTGCTCCATTCCCCATGAGCAGGTCCAGTTCTCCCTTTATGAGCTATCTACTATCCCTGAGGCCCTGAAGGAGATAGGGCATCTAATGCCTGCTGCTTCATCAAGGACTCTAGATAGACTTTATAGTTTCACTTCTAGTGGCCAGTCTTGCCACAATGGAAGCAAGTTCCTTTCGACACAGCCTCTTTGAGTTTCTTTTTGGCTGCACTTCCTTTTGGTTTCCTGTATCTTTTCTTTTTTAGGTTCTTTTTTCTTGAACCAGAAGAAAAAGAGTCCACCACTAGCACTAGCTAGCTATCCTTCTTGATAGCTTGCTCTGTTATTTTGAGTAGATTGATCAACTTAGGGATTGTAGTTGAGATTTGGTTCATCCAATAGTTCAACACAAATTGTGAATAACTATCAGACAATCTAACCAGAATTAAGTCAATCCTTAATTCATAGTTTATAACAAAACCCAAGGTGGCCGACCTCTCAATATAACCATTCATCTTTAGTGCATACTGTACTGTAGATATCCCCAGAGTCATCTTAGTCATGAAGAGCAACCTTGAGCTCTCGAACCTTTTAGCCCGAGCTTGCTTATCAGAAAGCTCTCTAAGATGAAACACTATAATATTGGCATCCATAGACTTATGTTGCTTCTGCAACTCTGGTGATATGGAGGCTAGCATAATGCAGGAAGCCAAGTCACTATATTTGAGATGCTTACGATATGCTCTCTAATCCTCTTCAGAAGCATCAGCAAAAGGGGGATCAGTAAGTGGAACATCTAGGACATAGCCTAGCTCCTCAGATCCGAGAACAATTCTCAGATTTCTCAACCAATCAAGAAAATTGGGTCCAGTCAATTTATTAAAATCCATAAGTGAACGCAAATTCGCACTAGAAGACATCTTCAATCAACCTAAATGTGAACAGAGATAAAAAGTTATAACATAAATACATGTATGATCATAAGGACTCGTATGACATGCATATAACTTCCACTAGTTTCAAAGAATCCATAGCCTTCACTACGAATCCAAGAAAAAGTATGAAAAAGTGTCCTAGTGGGTCGATATTCGACATTACTAAGAATGACCTAGGGTTTACCTAACAATCTACCTTATATCAATCGGTAGGTATCGATCATATCAATTGCATCATAGTTGTAATTATCTTCTAGTGCTATCAACTCATGTGTATGCACACAAATTGGGTTATCAACTCTTGATATGCGTACTTTTGATGTACGCTACCTAATTGCACTTCTGTCTATGTTGACCTTGAGTTTACTCAACAAATCAACGTTTCTAGTGAAAATCGACCCATTAATCTAAAAACCTTATTTCTATGGTTCAAACATATCCATATAGAGCGAGCTTGGGTTTGCCTAACAACCCTAACTATAAAAGAATTATGGTTCTCCCCATATTAATGGAAGGCATTAGTTTTTATATTATGCGTTAGGGATTTCATATTTTGATCTCATCTAAGACGTAGGATTATAGTCACAATCACTATATAGTATGATTTAGGACATTTCATCAATCACATTGAATCTATATCCATAACCATCCATCATCCCACCTGACCAACCCTAGCATTCATTCTTTAATGCAACCATCTTATAAGGTTTTCTTATATAGGTTGTGACGTGTTATGCATCTAAAGATTTGAAGTTCGATTCAACTCTTGAACCAAAGTACTTTCTAATGTTGGCATTGGCTAATTTCTCAATCCATATGTTTTCAATTCCAATTTAAAATGCCAATATACCAAGTGTAATACCTAACACTCTGATGTACCAATTAAACACTTTAATTGTATCATGCTTGCCATATCTAGTCATACTAGACATGAAATACTCGAAATAGATTAATACAATATTAATCTCTTAGATTTATAAATAATTTGAGACATCAAACTATCACCCTAAGTATCTTTAGGTAATCTCCACTTTATCAAGACTACTTTTGTACCTGTCATATAACTTGTGATAGCCAAAACAACCAGGACAACTGAGTATACCAACAAGATGCTAATATGACATATCTGACATTCGAACATTTTTTGAAACCCAATTTCAAGCAAATCAATTTGGCATGCATACAACATCAAATTAAAATATTTTTGATCACATAAAAAATGATCCAAGGCGATGAATCCAAAAAACATACAATCACCACTTCAAAAAAACCAAGTCTAGTAGTTTTCTCACAAATGTCCAGCTCTGTCTTTTGCTTAAAAAAAGTCATTGAAACAATTTCAATAAATGATGAGAAAATTACATAGGCTATAACATGTTCCATGAATTTGTTTAGAATTTATTTCCAAGAAAACCATAACCAACCTAAGCAACCAAGCCAATCCAGAATTTATGTTCCTCAACCGAGACATTCCCAACGGCACACAAGAAATTCTCAAATAAATATTCAATCACCTCAAAAACATTTTTCCATCTATATATACATTTATAAACATCTTAGAAAAACGTTGGTGAAAGAAAATCCCAAAAACAATTTTATAGAATTTATTCTAGAATTTTCAAACATGCCTATTCATGTAATGTGCATAAACACAACAACCAGAACAGTAGGGAATTAATTAGAACAATATATCAAATCACATTGATAAATTTTTTTCTTCTACAAACACATTTATAAAAATTTCATGATAAAATATGGGCAAGAAAATTTCAAAAAAAATAACTCTATATTGATTTCGAATTGAACACAATCAGAATGCACAACTGTTATAACCAATAGGCAGCATCACACATGTTATGGTTTCTCCTTTATACGAGGCACAAGTGGCTCTAATACCACTGTAGGAAAATCTTAGTGCATGCATCATATTCATATGGTGTGGAAAATATAAAAAAATTGTTTAGGGACTTTCTCGAAGTCCTGGATCTCTATGCCTATATAAGGAAATATCATTAAACCTAGTTGAAAATTCCCAATTCACATACATGTTCATAACACATATATATATAGAAATTCATGGCATTTTCATAAATCAATCATTCATATAATAACCATGTACCTTATGTTTAGTCTCATTCGTTCTTCAATTTTCTACTCGTCGGGTTGTCGCAATCCACAATGACCAAAACAGACCGTCTCCAACGGTACTCACGCAGAGATCAGAGAAACTAACCTAATCAAACTCGTTGATCCGAAAATGAGTAGAACAAAGACAAGAGTGCTAGCTCTCATCTTTGTTCTATGGAGAGAAAAAAAAGTGAAAGAGAATGAAGAGGAAGAAGAAGATGAGAATTAGGTTAGAATTGTGTAGATGGCTTATTAAACCATTTAAACGATTATCATCATCTTAATAGCCTCGTCTTTTATCATCTTTGTATTTTATCATTTAAAGACAATAAATGCATAACTTTAAAGAAACCTCCCTCATCTTCTACATTGCACCTATATATTTATATATATATATATAAATGTTGAGGTGGTCCAATCACACTGGGGTCTGTCCTACCGAGTCCTGGGTACGGAAAAACACTTGAGACCTGTTTCAGCAATATTAATGTCATGATCTCATTGGAACATATCCTGATCTCATCGGGATCCATTTAGTTCTATTACTCTCCTTATAATAGATCTCTATCCAAAATCATTTTACGAATCCTACGAGTCACTCTTATGTGTGTGACCCATTAGGTTTCCGGTTACGTTGGCCACTTGGATTAACTCTTAATCCAAGCAAGTCATAAGCGGTGTCTAGCAACACATCATGAACCCCAATTGACTGGAAAGTAAGTAGTTTGATGAACAAACCTGTGCTGGTCATGATCTATCTCATGAACCCTCTTATAGACAATTTTTATGCAATTCTTCCTTTCACCATGCTATACCCCACTTACTTATGAGTATGGGCAAAGTGTCAACTCTCACTAGACTGAATACGTCAAATCTAGACCAAGTGATATCAGTTCTCGTTATGGGACTCATTACTCTATATGTCAATGAAGACATTCTTCATGATATATGTACTCCAGCTAGAGATTTTCAAGTAATGACCCCGACAAGAGGTCGTGATTATCATCTTCTGCTATCACAAAAGTGGTGAATCCTCTATTGACTACTCAATTACCTTCAAATAGCTCAAGTTGTACCCAATCACCACCCTATGAGTGACCTCTGCAAAGCAAGAAGGAATGGAGTCAAAGCACAAAATTAGTATCCAGGATATCCTTGAGTACGTTAAGTCTAAAGATACTTACACCATTACTATAATGAGATTATCACTAATATTAGAACAAGACATCCATGTGATGATCTTGTTAGCTCAAGATTACACACTCTAAGTTTCAATATTTTTAACCTTGGTAATTACCGCAAGCGCATGGGTCGTTCGCGTAGTACCTAAGATGTTGATCTCACAAGGAAGATAACTAGCCCTAAAATCTAATGGCAGCTAAGTTTGCAAAACCTAATTAAACAATTATTGCAGTAATTAAAATTAATTAACAAGCAAATATTAGAAATTAAATCACCAAAAGAAAAAACAGAAGCAACTCACACAAATAACCTAATTTTCAACCTAGAAGTGACTAATTGAGAGAAAGGGGGAATTTATTCGAAATTAAAGAAAATCTATCCAATTACAAATTTTTTCAATTTAATGGGCCTAGACGGTCCTAGGGTGAATTACTCTCTCTCAAGTTATAATTCTTAACCCTAATTGATATTCCCTAATTCAAATTATGGAAATTGCGATCTCTCAATCTACAATTTTTCCAAAACCTAAATTAGTTCGAACTTTGTCTATTAACCTACTAGGAATCTATACTCTGTCTCTCTTTACTAGACTCGACCAGTTTGATTCAATTCTCTACCTATCAATTTACCTAACTCTCGTTAACTTAAATCAATGATTTTCACCGACTCACCCTCTCAGTTTGTTGCCCAATTATGAAGAATTGAATTAAATCAAAATAAATCAAAATAAGACAAAATCAAGACAATCTTATTAATCTCAATAATAAATCAACCCAAAGGTGAGTTTGGACAACATCAACATTCTACGAAAAATATTTCCAATCAATATATAAAATTCCATACATTAATGAAATCGAAATAACAATTAGAATATACTTTCTAAATGGATCATAGAGGTGCGACTGTAGGAAACCACCTATATATTTTGAGAAGTACGTCAAGTCAAACATGTCTCTGTGCTTCTTTTCCTTCATCTCCTTCCTTAATCAATTGATCTCTAACTAGGTTTTCACTTGGATTTTTGGCAGAGTCTCTCTTTTGTAGCTCTTGGCTCTCTTCCTTCATCTGTCACGTCATATTCTATTTATATCTTCGAGGCTCTAGGTCAAAGTCGGGGTCGAAATGGTCCAAATTCAAAACTTGAGTTTTTATGTCAGTCCGACGCAATGCATGATCGTGGCCCTACCTGCCATGATCATGGTTGGAATTTTTTCCTTTCTGTCACGATCATAGCCTAACTTGATGCTTTCTTTCATGATCATGGTTCTTGGTGCACGATCGTGGCTTGGCTACTTTTGGTTCTTCCTTTTCTGACACAATTATGGCCTGTGTGCATAATCGTGGCCTGTGCTTTTTGGCCCTAAAACTCTTTAACTCTTCCTATTATTTCTTGTTTATCTTGTAATACTAGCAAACACATCAAGGTACCTCAAAAATATAAAATTTAACTCAAAGATTCAAACCCCATAAAAACACTTAAACACAAAAACTAACCTAGTTAAACTCTAAATGCATACTAAACACTTGAATTGACATTAAAATAATTATCAAATCTACTCCTAAAATACCACATAAATTGTAAGTATCAACATCCCCACACTTAAACATTTGCTTATCCTTAAGCAAATAAAACGACAAAACATATCAATATATATATATATATAGATGCTTCAGATTTTATTCATAACTTAGCTCAATTACGAAAACCTTTTCAAGATTTACTTAAGAAAGATAAGGCATTTAGTTTTACTTCAGAATTAGAAACTAAAGTAAAACACATAAAAGGATTATGTAGAAGTTTACCAAAATTATATTTACCTAGTAAAGAAGATAATTTAATATTAGAAAC
>JANIIA010281438.1:0-22162 GCA_027478495.1 Erythroxylum alaternifolium | reverse complement strand
ATCTTTCTAATATCAACATAATAATTAACTCCACAACTTTCATAAAGATCTTATAATTGATGTAAATCGTACTTATTCATCAAGAAAAAAATTTAGCAGCCAACATGTTTATCTTTGGTTTCATTTTCCATGAATAGGAACTAAATTTGTTTAATGCCTAGGTGTGATGAACCTTAAGTCGTGATAACATTATGATTTGATCTTTTATTCAATGAAAATTTATTGATTATTTATTACGATTCAATTATGCATTATATTCTTGTTCTAATATATTTGGAATGTTAGTTCATGATTTAATTTCATATGACTAAGATTGAGAAATCTTTTTGTATGGATAAATATATTATAATTGGAAGGAGTTACATGCAAACCTAGAGATAAGTCAACATAAAATTTCTAGATTAAGGTCAAACATAATAGTGAAATTCATAAATTGATAATGCAATCATAAAGGTTGTAACTAGAAAGATTTATGTTAATCACTGGTGGATTAGTTGTTAGTAGTTTTGAGAAAGATATTAACATAACATAGAAATTTCAATAGTCTAATAATCAATAATATAATTGTATGATAAAGGGTTAATATTTAAGGATTCCTACGAGGATTCATCACCTTGGTACTATTATTTAATATCGACTTTTCATTGTAATTTCCTAGCTCTGAGTTCAACATTGTTTAAATCTTAGTTTATTTGTTTAGTTTAATTTTTAATTAAATTCACAAATTTATTCAATGATTAGGTAGAAAAGGGTAATTACTAATCTTGCAGTCCTTGTGGGATCGATTTGTAATTGCTTATGCTAGCTAGAACTACATCATACACTTGCGTTTTTTAACATTGATAATTTCTTGTAAGTATAAAAGCATCAATCAAGTTTTTGGTGTCGTTGCCGAGGACTAGTAATATTAGGAAAACAACTTTTATTAATCTAGCTATTTTTGTTTTATTTTATTTTATTTTATATTTTATTTTATTTAATTGACTCGTTAGTTTATTTTTTCCCCACAGATCTTGACTTATGGTCAGTTTATAACCTGGAATAATCCAGTGTGCTTCATAGATGAAGATCCAAAAATTAAGAGAATAACTCGCAGAAATCTCTATAGAACATAGCTGAGAGAGTTTGAGCTAGATCGTCAAATAGAGAACTTGAGAGGTCAAGTTGATACTGAGGAATTAAGAACAATGGTAGACCAACTGAGGATAATGTTTGATTATGCTCGACGAGGCTTGGCTAGGGCAGAGTCTAGTATTGTCAGACTACTTGTGGAAGCCAATAATTTTGAGATCAAGACAAGTATCATTAAGATGTTGTAGTTGTCTGTTGAATTTGATGGATTACGAGATGAAGACCTAAATGCACATATTTCAAATTTTATAGAAATTTGTGACACTTTAAAGATAAATGGAGCGACTGATGATATAATAAGATTGCGGTTATTCCTGTTTTATTTAAGGGAAAGGCTAATAAATGGTTGCATTTAATGCCACAATCATCAAAGACTACATGGGATTAAGTGCCAGAGAATCTTTTATTGAAACACTTTCCACCATTGAAGATTGCAAAATTGAGGAACAATATCTCCTCCTACTCACAAGCTGATTCAGAAATGTTATACTATATATAGGAACAGTTCAAGAAGATGTTTAAATGATGCCCTCATCATAGTTTACAAAATTGGGTGTAAATCTAAAATTTTTATAATGCGCTGAATCAGAACACAAGGCAGTCTATAGATGCAGCAAGTAGGGGCACTCTTAAGAATAAGACACAAAAAGTAGCTCAAGACCTTATTGAGGACATGATAATAAATAACTACTAGTGGTGTTCTTCTAAAGAAAGAATTAATAAGCCAATTGGAGTTTATGAAGTGGACACAATAGCACAATTGGCAAACCAAGTAGAAGTGTTGAATAGAAAAATTGATAGACTAACAATGAATCCATATGGTCAAGTTATGTAGTGTGAGGTGTGCGGGCTAGAACACTTAGGTGAAAATTATTAAATAGGACATCCCAAGCATGTGGATTATGTAAGGAATGCTTCTAGACCCTAAAACAATCTAGGATGGAAGAATCACCCCAATTTCTCTTAGGGAAATCAAGGCTAAGCAAGGAACAATCCTCTTCTGGGTATCTAACAACAACCGCCTTAAGCTCAGAAGCCTACTCTGGAGGAGATGATGTTAAATACTGTTTAAGATTCTGATGTAAGTCATCAACAAATGGAGGCTTCTATATATAAATTGAAAGTTAAGATTAGACAAATCACCAAGCTAGTTTCTGAAAGACCATAGGGAAGTTTGCCTAATACAACTAAAACAAATTCTAAAGAATAGGTAAGGCAATCGCCTTAAAGAGTGGTACAGAGCTTCCAGAAGAAGAAAAAGGAGACTACTGAGACTCAATCTATAGCTCAAGGTGAATGTAATTTTAAAAATCAAGGAATATCGACCTCTCATCCCTTGCAAAAGTGAAGGAAGATTGAATGGATGCACAGTTTGATAAGTTTTTTTGAGATGTTTAGGCAAATCCAGACTAAGTTACCTCTTGGTGCTCTTGTGTAAATGCTACATCATATGGAATTTTTGAAGGAGATATTATCAAACAAGAGAAAGTTGGAGGTGTTATCAACTGGTACATTGAGCGAAAGGAGTGCAAAAGTTTTGGAAAAGCAAACTACTAGAGAAGTTTACAAATCCAGAAAGTTTTACTATCCTTTCTGAAATTGGTACTTTATAAATAAACAGGGCTTTAGTTGACCTTGGGGCCAAAATTAATATGATGCCTTATTCATTATTTGAGAAACTGGGAGTATGTGAACTTAAACCTAGTAGGATAAGTGTACAGTTAGCAGATATATCAATAAAATGTCCTAAGGGAGTTATAGAAGATGTTCTTATTAAGGTTTATAAGTTTACCTTCGTAGTTGATTTTGTGATTCTTGATAAAAAGGAAGATGTAGAAGTGCCTCTAGTCTTTAGTTGACCCTTTTTGGTGATTCTTAAATCAATAATAGATGTAAAGGTAAGATAAAATTAAAATTAGGGGATAAAGAGTTATTTTTAAAGTGTTTAATGCCATTGATCTTACTTTTAAACAATTTGATGTCATAGAAGATAATGAGTCTTGTAATGCTTCATTTTTAGATATTTTACAAGACTCTATCTTTTAAGGAGCACCGAAGCTTGTGCAAGTTCAAGGCAATAAACTAAAAGAAAAAAATAGCAATAAGCTATAACAGGTAGCTTACTTAGCGGTCAACCTACAGTAACATTACAAAAACCTAATTTGTATAAGCCACCTTAAGCATGAAAGGTACACAGAGCGAATGATGTTAAACAAGTGCTACATGGGAGGTAGACCAAGAATTAATTTAAGTTTTATTTTTAAATTATATTTCATTTTATGTTTATCTTGATGTTAGAATAGGGTTTGATTGAGTTTTGAGGTGTTTTAGGTTAGAACATTGAGCATCCTGATGAGATTGTGTATAATTGTTGTGTTAGGGTATGCATGTTAAGGGTTGATAACCTTAAGTGCAAAATTTTTAAGTTCGTTCGTTTTCTCTTCATGTTGCACACGCTTATAAAGAACTACACGTTCTTTAGACACATTCATGTAGACTTACACAGTTAGACACATGCCCGTGTAACAGACCATATAAGTCCGTGGAAAGTTTCCAATCAGTGATCAGCACAATCAGCTATATGACCATGTTGTAGACCATGTGAGTATGTGACAACCTTTAAATTTCCCCTAATCCTTCATTTTTCTCCCTTTCTTTTCTCTCTCTAAACCTCTTGTTGTCGCCCTCTCATTCTCTTAACCAATTTCTTAAGTTTTTTTGCAAATTAGTGACACCTAAGTAAGTATTCTTGTTGATTTCACTTATTTATGCTTGAATAATTGAGTGTTCTACAATTTTTAGGGATTTTTCATCTTCAAAAGGCTGAATTTAGGATTTGAGATTTTTTTGGAATTTTATGTGATTTTGTTGATAATTGTGCTTTAATAGTTGAATTTCATCCTTACCCATTTGATTTATTGGTTCAATTTGATGAATTGCAAGAAATTTGGTTGAAAATTCAATCAAAATTGCGAACTTGTGAGATTTTTGGTTGGGTTATTGAAGCCCCTAAAATAATTTTGATTCTCCAAACTTTTTGTAGTAGTCGTGGGACCAGGTCGAATCCTAGAAGAACTAAAGAGTAGCTTCTTAATTTCAAGTGATAAAATTAAAAGCAGGGTTTGATTAAGTAACTGATCAACTAAAATTAATAAGAAATCAAATTAAATCAAATGAATATAAAAGTGAGAAAGTCAAGATTACCTAATTTGGATTCAAGCATCTAATTGTAACATTGATCATTGATTTAAGGAGAATATTTTCACAATTCAAGCAATGAGTCTGAAACATGTTAGGATAGCCATAATAAGTCTCAAATTTTGCTAAATTAATTGGTTCAAACCTAGCATCTAAACCAAATCTTATCATCCATTGACCGGGTGTGATAACATTCCATGTCAAATAAATGATAGCAATAAGCTTAGTGAAAAGACTAACCCTAAATTAAATAATCAAGATAGGTGTAATTATTCAACTTAGTTTTCTTGTTTATCATAAGTTAACTATGCAATTTCATAAATAAACTATTCGCTATTTGTACCAATCTTTCATGACAATTATGGATCACTGAATTCATGGATAGTGATAAAATAATCAATATTAAATTAATGTTAGATTAATCATTCATGAAATAAGAGAACTCAAAATAAGAAATACTTAAATTAAAACATGAATAAAAGTTAAGAACATAAAACCTCACAAAGTTAAAACTAAAATATTGAATCCCCTTGAGTCAAAATGATTGAGTTTAGCCACACGTGGCTTTTGCTCTGATAACAAAAATAAAAAGAAACTTAAAGAATTGTGAAAAATGTAAGAAGAGAGAACCTTCTTATGTTGTGAGGAACACCCCTTTTATAGGATTTTTTGATCTAATAATAATCTAATTCTAACTTGTAAAGATGTCTATCTAAAGCAAACTTAAATTCCTACATGATAAGGATAGAAGGAAGTTTCCTAGGTAAAGTCTATCTTTTAAAGTGATCAGTTTTATCCGCTGCAGCAATCTCTTCACTTTATCCAAATTTTGTAATTTTCACTATTAATGTCCCAATTTGATTCAATCTCCACATTTCATCTCCGAAAACAAAACAAACTTTAATTTTAATATCTAAGCACCAAAATAAATTCAAAATAAAGGAGATAATATCAAATAATATATTAAGTAAATGGTTAAGCGTGCTTAATCGAAGGGCCAAGTTCAAATATCAGGCAGTAGATAACGAAACCAGGCGACGAATTACAGAGCACCTTTTTTGATTTACTCAGAAGAAGAAGGTAATCGATTTTTGAACAAATTGTTGTGCTTAGATACTTCAACTTTGATGTGTTAGACAAATTAGGCTTAAGAGAAAAGGTTGAAGGCTTAGGTAGGAGAATTCAATGGGAGAAATTCTTGCATTTCAACTTTATAATTTATGAAAAAACTTACCCTCGAATTCTTTACCTTGCTCTAATTTGAGCTTAGTAACCCTATGGATTTATGGTTTCAATTTTGAGGTCAACTGTATGAGTTAAACTATATTGTGTGAAATCGCCACATTCTAGAGTCAACTATAGTGGACCAATACGATGACTTCCATGCCACATGCTATTGGACTAAACTAACTGGGTTAGAGAATTTTGACTCTAAAAATTCCCACAATAATATAATTCGTAGTCTCGAGCACTTGTTATTACATAAGTTTATATGTCAAATAAAGTTTGAAAAAATCGAAAGTAACAAGTGTTCGGTTAAGGAACTTTTCATGTTATGTTGCATAGAACATAACGTCCAAGTTTACACCTCTACCCATATCTTTAAAACTGTTAATGCCAATCTGAAAAAAAGAAGTAATAATCTGGGCATGGGGTACTTGGTTACAGCTATTGCGGAGTATTATGTTGTCAATTATGATGGAATAATTGTACATGTTCTTGAGTTCCTTAACACTCGTCACTTGGTGAGAGCTGAGATCTTAAAGTTCCACAATACGGAACTTTGAGATATCAGCACAAAATCTCATGTTAAGAATAGGGCGGGATAGGCTAGATCAAGCTCGGCACCACTGCAACAAGAGGAGGAATCAACTAGTGAAGAGTCAGGAGAGGAAGAGAGACTTGGATAGGGGTACTTGAAGCAATTTCAAACATTAACAGAGCTATTGTAGATAATGCCAAGGTGTTGAAGGAGATAACGAAGGAGCAAAGAAGACAACACTGAGACATCTGAAGCATTCACAAATTCTTCGATGCTCAAGGTTTGGAGATTCCACCTCCAACACCATCGCCATCACCACCTCCATCACTATGATGAGTTTTTAGACTCTAACCCTTGTATTTTTATTTTTATTTTGTTTTTATGTTTTCATGCCATTTTTTAATTCCCACCTTATATATTATTTTTTCTTCTCATATTGAGGACAATGTGTTGTCCAAGTGTGGGGAGAGTTATGTGAATTATATGTTTTTATTTTGAGTGCAAATTTTGTATGTTGTATATTAGAATCTTTTAGGTTTTCATGATATAACTCGTGTGAATGTGTCAATGGCTAGGACTTAACGAAATTAGTTTAGCTTTGAACATAGTCTTCTAGGTTGTAACGATTTATTAGCATATGAAATTGGTGTCCTAGGTTGCTTTGGTTAAATATGCATGTTAATTAGGATATAATGTTACTTCATTCACCCTAGGAATTTGCTAAATACATTTATAATTTTAGGTCAATCGAATAAGTAGCATTGTTACTGTCCTTTAATGAGAATGATTAGTTAAAAAAATAAGGTAGGTAACAAAATGTGAAAAATGTGTGTATTTTTCAAATAAATAACTATTATGGTGCCTTTAGGTTATGAATAGAGCTAGTAACGAATTGAGAATGTGATCTAGCTGAGCAACTAGGGGACATTCATCACAAATGTTTGCCTTAGCATAAAAAGGCTAGAATGATATTCCAACCAAACCTATGAATAAAAATATGACCTAGTTGAGTAGCCGACGGACATTCATCACAAATGTTTGCCTTCGTGTCAAAAGACTAGGTTAATGTCAATAAAAATTAACAAAAATAATGTTTTGATAAACAAAACCTATCGATCTTTATGAATAGCCCAAATTTTCATAAAAACCTACTTAGGGATATTTAAAATTTTGATTGACTAAATAATTATCAATGTATCTGTGCAAGTTAAGGGGATGAATGAATTTGACATTAAGGTCTTGATTAGTATGTATATTTAGTCTAAAGTGTTTAGTCATAGAATTCATAAGTTAATAAGTTAGAATAACTTGAAGGTCTGTGTTTGAAGTTAAATTAGTTCTTTTAAGCTTAATGCCATTGTACCATTATTGCATAGGCGTGCTTATATGTGTTATTGTTTGGCGTGTTTCTGTTTTGTTTTTGTTTTTGTTTTTGGTTGAGGACAAGAAAAAGTTTAAGTATGGAGATGTTGACAGTTATAGGTTGCATTATGTTTTAGGGGGTAATTTAGTATGTTTTTAGTTTTTAATTAGATGATTTGAGTATGTTTAGGTTTAGAATTATGATAGTGTGATTATTTATTTGTGCTTTTGAGTGTTATGTGGTTTAAAGCATGTTATTAGACCTTAATTTTGTATGTTTGAGGTGTTTTTAGTGAGTTTATTAGTGTTTGAAATCAGGTAAAGAAGATATGGAGAAAGGTCGGAGGAGGAGCCAAGGCCACGATTGTGATAGAGGCAACCTAGCAAAGGCCATGATCGTGACTCATTGTCCACGATCGTGATAGAAGCCAACCAGTATAGGTCACGATCGTGACTCATTGGCCACAGTTGTGACAGAAGCCTAATTTTAATCTGGATATATAGGTTGGAAATTTAAATTGATTATTAAAAATTTTTTATTTTAAATTGAACTTAAAAGTTCAATTTGACATTTTTATCATAATCCAAAGTTTATTTTTAGTCTAAAATGTCATATATATATATATATATGATGTAATTCCTTTGACTAATAAGTTGCTAGAATTTAGAAAGGATTACTTTCATCTTATTCAACAAAACTAATTAGCTAATCATTAATCATAAAGGCTTTCTATATTTTTCTACCCAACTTGTGCTTTTTGGTTATGAAGAAAAGAAAATGTATTAATTTAATTGGCAATCTTCACTTAAATATCCAAATTGATCTGTATTGTGATTCACAGGTTAAATTTATTTTCTTTTCTTTTGCTTTTGTGTGGAGAGTTGGAGGCAAGTAGCATTTATCCCCTTAGGTTTTTACCTAATAACTTTTTTTTCTAAATGCTATTTATGGTTGATTTACAAAATGCAAGATACTTCAAAGTATGGCAACAATTTCGTTATATATAATAGATATTCATATTACATTTATAGGTATCTCAACATGTGAAATAATTGTCTGCCAAAGGTTGGGCAACATTTGTACCGAAAAAAGAATAGAAGCAAAAAAGAGAAGCATATGGTCATAAAATGGAATGTAATGCAAATTTTTTACCAACAATCCCAGTACAATGAATTAATATATAACTAAATTAGCAATCAAAACCTCTTTCTCTATTTCATATAATTACATCTTTTTCTTTATACAATTTGTATTTAAATATGCATCAACATCCTGATCATATTGTATATTCGAGTTTTCTTTGCACTCGCTTTTAATCAATTGCTGAGTGAAGACCACAGATGGAAACATATAGTCAGATTTGGATTGAGTTGGATCACTTAGTGGCTTAATAAATGCATAATCATATATGGTTGAAAGAAATTAAAAAATAAAGAAAATTGAATTTAAATGGCCATTTCATTCCCTTTAATTGGTTAAAATTTGAGTATTCCAATTTCAGTAATTTAGCTCTTCTCGCAGCTGCAAATATGAAATCTGACTAAAACAATGTTAAAATTTTGACTGTATTACTATTACCTCTCTTAATCGTTAAATTGTAGATGACATTACATTTAATATTTTTTTACTACATTAGCGCACTAATGTGAGTAGATTAGAAAAACAGAACAACACAGAGATGAGGGTAGAAGAAGAGAGATAAAGCAGAGAAGAGAGAAAAGGAATAAGTAGAGAATATTTTCATTGCCTTTCTTTCAATATTCCATGTGTACATATAATAGGACCATAATGGTTTCATTCTAGAATCAAGTGCCAACCATTAGTTGGGGCCTACTAATAATAACTAAAAATTCATAACTGCTCAATATTATCCCTGAGCTAACAATGTAGTCTTTCATCCAGCTAGGTTTGTGAGACTGATGTTTAACTGTTTAGCTTGAGGTCTCGATCTTTTTCGATGAGCTAGTAACATTACTCTCTCCTTTAGTTGCAACCTTGTCCTCAGGGTTGAAGGTAGGGTAATTTGACTCCAAGTCTTGTTCCCATTCCCAAGTAACTTCCTCCCTAGGTAATCCTTTCCATTGAATAAGCATCTGAGACAATTTTCTACCTTAGTGCTTCACCATTCTTATTTTCAAAATACTAGTAGGTTCCAAAAGTGGCTGTCCATTAATGACTTAATCATGAAAATGGGTAAACATTTCTGCCTTGGTGCCATAATACTTTTTGAGAAAAGATATGTGGAAGATAGGGTGAACTCATGATTCAGTAGGTAATGCGAGTTCATAAGCCACCTTTCCTATTTTTTTTAGTAGAATGATAGGCCCAAAAAATTTCTTGGCAAGTTTTTGACAAGCTCTTCTCACCATAGAATGTTGTCTATATCGATGAAGTTTAACTAGCACCCATTCTCTTTCTTGAAATTGTCTCTCCTACCTATGACGATCTACTTGCATCTTCATTTGGTTTTCTTCCTGAGCCAAGTTAGCTTTTAGTTATGCTAATATGGCTTGATGGTCTAATAAACTTTCTTCCAATTGAGCAATTTTAGTACTCCCAAAAAGTTAAGTAGCAAGTATAGGAGGCAGATAACCATCGATCACTTCAAATATGGTTATGAGTGTTAAAGAATGGACACAGGTACTATAAGACCATTATGCCAAGTGTAGCACCTGGACCTAGGATTGTGGATGATTTGAAGTGAAGCACCTGAAGTCTGTCTCAAAGGACCTATTTAGAACCTCAAATTGCCCATCTATCTGTGGTTGATAAATGATACTGTGTTTTAACTAAGTTCCTCAAATTTGAAAAAGTTCTTTCCAAAAGCCATTACTGAATAAAGGGTCTCGATCACTTACAATGGATCATGGAAGCCCATGTAATTTCCTAATTTCTTGAGAAAATAAAGTAGCCAACATTGGAGTAGTAATACCCTTGAGAAAAGCTACAAAGGGCCCATATTTGTAGAGTCGATCAACTACAACCTAAATGATCATTTTGCTATGAGAAGGAGGAAGACCCGTGATAAAATTCATGGCTAAGTCTTGCCATATATTAGAAGGAGTTGGCAATGGTTCCAGTAGCCCCCTAGGTTTACTAGGATCGTACTTCGCTTTTTGACAAACATAACAAGTGGCCATGAATTCGTTTACTAACTTCTCTTCCTTTCTAGTAACAGTTGGTTGATAGTTAAGCCAAAGTTTTGGCTATTCTAACATGTCCACCAGTTATTGTGCTATGGTTTTTATAAAGAAGAGTTTGTTGTAATGGGTGATGGTCTGGAATCATGACTTTACTTTGTTTCATGATAATTCCATCCATAATGGTAAAACTTTAGATGTGTAGCTAAAGACTAACTTAATTGTCGAAAGTAAAGTTGAATTTCAACATTTGTACCATAGTATGCTTAAAGCTGATCTAAAAAAAATAATACTGGACCAGATAACGCATGTAAAGTTCCCTTAGAATTATAAGAGGGAGAGAGGGAATTGACCATTTGATTTTGGCTGTCTGGTCTATATTGAATGGTATACTAAAATCCAAGTAACTTAGCTAGCCATTTTTGTTATTCTAGAGTTTAAATTATTTGATTTATAAGGCCTCACAAACTCTATTGGTCAATATAAATGATGAAAGGCTAACTAAGAAAGTATTGCCTCCATTTTTTTTCACTGCTATACATCTCGCGGACATATATTGAGGCTGATTGCATTTGAATTCCCATTTTCTCGCTAAAATAAGCTATAGGATGGCCTTGTTGAGAAAGTACAACCCTAATGGCGACATCGGAAGCATCTATCTCTAGCATAAAAGTTTGAGTGAAGTTAGGTAGAGGTAATACTGGAACTAAAGTAAGGGTTTGCTTCAAGGCCTTAAATGTTTCTTGTGCTTCCATGGTCCATACACAGCCATCATGTCTGAAAGGCTTGTTAAAGATGTTGCAATAGCAATATAATGCTTCACAAAATTTTGATAATAGCCCATAAGGATTAAGAAACCCCGAAGAGCCTTGACTAATGTAGGAGTTGGCCAAGATAACATAACATCAACTTTTTTGGATCAAATTGAACACCTTTATCATAAATTATATACCCCAAATATTCAATAGATGAGCAAGCAAATGATCATTTTTGTAGTTTAGCAAAGAACATGTTATCAATCAATAACTGTAGAACTTACTTTAATTGTTGTAGATGCTTTGAAAATGACCGAATATATACCAATTTATCATAAAGAAAACAACACAAAGTGCCTTTAAAAAGCTTGAAATAGGTAATTCATGGCAGATTAGAATGTAGAAGGATCATTGGTTAATCTAAAAGGCAGGACTTGAAATTCACAATGCTCGTCAGTAGTACAGAAAGTAGTCTTACGTATATCCTCAGTGGCCACTCTAACCTAGTGATACACTACTTGTAAATTGATATTGGAAAAGATGTGAGCTCCTTGAAGTTCATCGATCTCATCCACTATTGGAATTGGGAATCGATCCTTAATTGTCACTGCATTCAAGGCTTGATAATCAATGCAAAATTGCTATGAGCCATCTATATGGTTTTACATTAATAGGTGTAGTTCCTAGTATAATATTAGTCACACATCGTAACGCTACCAAAATAACTAGACTACAACTATAGTAGTGGTGAGTCTAAGTCGATCCCATAGAGATTAAATCCGATTACTTTCATAAATTATACCTATATTTAAAATAGGGGGTGTTTGGTTTGATCCTAATTGGAAAACAACGTAAAATTGCATATGCAAAAGTAACTCAAATTAAAAATCGGAAAGTGATAAAATTGGCGAATGAATTGAAATCTGGTTCTTTGGTTTAATCTCAGCCTAAGCATAATTTCACAAATGTCATTGAATTATCATCTTTACACCTCTCTTAAGACTATTGGTCGTGAATTAACAATAAACTCTGTTAATCCCAGTTTTTTCTTAGGTTGTAGTTAATTAAGAAGAGCTTGTTTATTAACCCTAACTATTGGGAAACCTAGAACAAGCTCTCTAAGTTTATCCAGATGACCATATTACAAGTGAGAAAAATAGACCAATCTAAGCAATAATCACATAAGCTCAGATTATTTAGCTTATGCTACATTATTCTTAATGATTTAATACTGTTAGTTGCCAATTACAACCTTCAACATGAATATTACGCATCTCATTGAAGTTCTATCTATGGGTTTTCATGAAAAATGATTCAATAGAGCATTAAAATCATTCTCATACAATACTTAATCAATCTATACAAGATAACATAAACAATCCGGAAAGAGGGAAAGAAAACAATACACAACAACAATTTGTTTAATGTGCTCCTTGACCTAGATTACACCTCTAAACTAGTGTCAAAAAATTTAACCTTCCATCTTCATCTTCAGTCTCTCACCATAGACCATCTTCTCCATCGTCACTATCAGTGTTAAAGAATGAAGAAAAATGATAATCATAGACTATATAATGTTTTAGTGGGTAGTTTAGCATTGTTTAGTAGTTAAATTGAGTTATTAATGCATGTTTAGGTTAGGTTTTGGTTATTTAGTTAGATATTTGTTCTTTGAGTGTTTTAAGGGTTAGAGAACACTTTTGAACTTCAATTTTATGTTTTTGAGGTGCCTTGATATATTTGTTAGTGCTTCAGGAAAAATATAGAAGAACGGAGGAGATTCGAAGAAAACCCAAAGGAGCAACTAGGCCTACGATTGTGGCCCAAAAGCTATGGTCGTGAAAAAGACAGAAGGCTCATCCTCATGGCCTATAGTGCCATGATTGTGGCCCCTAAATGAGCCCTCTGTCTCTATCACGATCATAGCTTTTGGGCTAAAATCGTGGACTTGGTTGCTTCTTCGGGTTTTCTCTGAATCTCCTCTGTTCTTTTATATTTTCCCTGAAGCACTAGCAAACACATCAAGGCTCCTCAAAAACATAAAATTAAAGCTCAAAAGTGTTCTCTAACCCTCAAAACACTCAAAACACAAATATCTAACTAAATTACCAAAACCTAAACTTAGCATCTATTAATAATTCAATTTAACTACTAAATACATACTAAACTACCCACTAAAACATTATATAGTCTACGACTATCAACCTGCCTACATTTAAACATTTGCTTGTTCTTAAGCAAAAACAAAATAAGAAAAACACACAACATATTTGATTGTTTCGTTCGAGCTTTAAAATTTATAAGCCCTCAAATGCCGTAAGTACACGGGTCATGATTGTAGTATAAGAGGTGTCGATCCTAAAAGGATGGGGACTAATCTAATTCTATGTTATTTAAGACTAAGGAAATTGAAATAATGGAAATAAAGTTTGACAAGCTAAGTAAATTCGAGAAATTGATTGGCAAGAATTGTAACTCAAAAATTAACATAAAAAGAAATGACATTTTTAGCAATGCAGAAATACAATGGAAATCAACCAAAAGAAATTAACCAAGTTATGAGAAAGGAGATTTTACCTATCATTAATGCTAACCTAGTCGATTATGTGTTCATAGGTGTCAATTCTAGACAATCTTAGGGCTGATTACTCTCTCTCAAGTTATAACTATTAAACCCTAATTTATAAACCCTAATTAGATTATGAAATTTGTAATCTCTCAGTTAACAAAAGACTCACAATCCTAATTAGATCTAAATCACTCTAATAAACTATTGGGTTTTACACAAGATCTCTCTCCCCATAATTACCGATCTGATTAGTTACGGGTTCTATATGGGTTCTATTGAATTGCCTAACTCTCATTAATCCGATCCAATAATTTTTTATTCAGTTCACCCTTTCATTTTATTACCAAATTATGTAAGAAATGTGACAAATCACAATACCCAATTCAAATAACACAAAATAAACTCAGATAATGTTAAATCAAAATAAAATCCCGAAGGAGAGTTTAGAAGAACATCAATATTCCAAATCCCATTGCCATACTATCCATCTTAATTCTATACATAAATAAAATCAAAACAAAAAGGAAATAATGACTTGGAATTGACAGTGGAAGGAAGCGACGTCAGAAAACCTCATGATCTGGGAAGCACGTCGAGTCAGCTTCATCTTCCTCTTGTTCCTCTTCCTTCTTTGTCTTTCTATCTCTCGGTATGCTCTCTTTAGGGTTCAAGTGTGGCTACACAAAAAAGATCTCCTTTTCTCTTCACTTGTTATTCTTTAAATAGTCTTTTATGTTTTAGGTAACTCTAGGGTTTTTTGGAGGTCCGAAAGGTCCAAAAAGTCCCTCGAATAGTGAAGTTCGTAAGTTTCTATGCATCTGCTCAACGTAGGCCATGACCGTTGCCCTGCAGGTCACAATCAGGGCTCACATCTGAGCCTTCTTTCACGATCGTGGCATGTAAGCGACGATTGTGGGCCATTCCTGGAATTTCTGTCAGGATTGTGGCATTCAGGCCACAATCGTGGGCCTGTGTTATAGCCCGGGTTACCTCCTAAACTCCTCTATTCTTGGATATTGACCCTGAAACACTAGCAAACACATCAAGGTACCTCAAAAACATAATATTTAAGCTTAAAAAATTGCAATAACCCATAAAAACTTAAAACACAAATAATTAACAAACTAACATAATTGTAACCTCAACATATACTAAATGATCGAATTAACGTCTAAACACATATCAAACTATGCCATAAAACACAATACAATTTCCAATTATCAATATCAAAACACACAATAGGCAATCCAATAATTAGGCAATGACATTCAACTTCCTGAAACTAATTTAGCTTTGAACACAATCTCTTAAGTTGTTCCATCTTATTAACTTGCGAAACCTGCGTCTAAATACTTTGGGCTAAATATATAACTATTCTAGACCTTAGCATTAAGTTTATTCAACCTTATCACTTGTACACACACATCGATAATTATTTGGTCAATAAGAAATGTAACTATCCGTATGTATGTTTTAATGAAAATTCAAGCTGATCACAAAGATCAACGGGTTTTATTTGATAAAACATTGTTTTTGTTAATTTTATAAACATGAACTAGCCTTTTATGCGAAAGAAAATATTTATGATGAATGTTAGCTTTTTGATGCAAAGGTACACTTTTGTGATGCATGTTGATCCAGTTACTCACCTACATCACTTTTTAATTGGCTACTAGCTCTATTTATAACCTGAATGCCAGCGAAATAATTTTTTACGTATGATTTACGCTATTTTTTATTATTAGCTACCTCATTTCTTTATCTAATAATTCTCATGAAAAGTTACTAATGATGCTACTTATTCGTTTGACCTAAAATTATAAATAAATATGACACTCTCTTAGGGTGAATAAACTAACATTGTACCCTTATTAACTTGCGTATTTAGCCAAAGTAACCAAGGTAACTAATTTCATAAGCTAATAAATCTTTACAACTTAAAAGAATATGTTCAAAGTTAAATTGATTCTGTGAAGTCCTAGCCATTGAAACATTCACACAAATCATATAATGCATCCTAAAACAAACTAACAAGCAAAATTCACATTCCAAAATATAATCATACAATAAAAAACAGATGAGAAATGAGAGAAAAATGTTTTTGGTAGGGTCTGTCCCAAATGAATTTTTTCTGCCATCACAACCTTTTCCTTATGTAGTAAAAATTAGTTTTAAACTAAGAGACACCTGGCTTTCTTATGCTCGTGAATTAATTCTCATGGGTGTGATCCTTCTCACGACTGTGAGAGATCTCTCATGGTCGTGAGATTTGCTGCATAGACGTGAGAGATTTCTCACGCCCATGCGTTCCAATATTTAGTTGTGAGGCTTCTCCTTTCTTTGTTCACTTAACGTTCTATCTTGCCTTTTCTTCTCTCAATCCTCTTCTTCTCTATGCTCCATGAATTAATAGAATATGGAAATCGAGAAGAAGGCTTCAATGAAAATATTTTTTGGTCACTTTAGCTCCTTTACTTGCGAGATATACCTAAAATCAAGTATGGGCCAAAGTGAGTATCCTGAACATTTCTAAGGCAGTAATCACTAAGTGTAATATATCAAATGAATCAACATTTAAACACATATCAAGTTCCCCCACACTTAGCTTTTGAACACCCTTGAGCAAATCATCAAAATCAAAATCACAAATAAAATTTTTTACTCATTTCCATATTTCCTAAGAATAGATAACCATAAGAAAAGATGAATAACTTTCAAAACCTATAGCAATAACTCAACATTCAAAGCTTCTACTCATGATCAATCAACATTCATCACCCTTAGAAATTGATCAATTTAAAGGTAGACTTGGATAAAAGGTGTTTAAATAAGATATTTTTATGGGTACACTAACACCATTCATAATCACAACATCCATAACTTTGCATATCACTTCATTTCTCCACCACTAAAAGTCACATGTATAATCATGAATCAAAGGACTTTTCTAAGGTTGTAATGTGGGTAAGGGTAAGGTGAGATGTATTTTGGGTGATGCAGCATAAAAGCCATTAAGCTAGTGAAGCAAAAGTAACACTGAATGGGATATCAAGTGCACAAGTTAACATTCATTCAAAACTGGGTACTGTCAGCCATGAATAATGCAACAACTATGTTTCACAACTCAATTTAGCTCTCACACCATAAGCCATATGAACATAAAATAAAAAATTCTCCATCCAAAACAACATCCACGTCATATGTAATATATTCAAACACCCAATCAATATATCTTAAAGAGGATAAACTATTAACTGATAACTTTTCACAACAATTGTATTTCCCCTTGATACTTTTATTCTCACTTTTTTTGTATAAAATTGATAGAGGCTACATCAACATAGGATTCTTATCATGAAATTTTAACAAATATAACCAACCCACATATATGCGTACCCCTACATTTAGGTTTATTTACGATAACATTCATTAAGAATTAACAAATGCTCCACTAGCTTCAAGGCTTGGTTAGGGCATTTAGTTAACTACATGTAATGTGGTTTATACAAAAGAAAAGGATAATAAAGTTCAAAGGTTTTAGCAAAGGAAAATTCATATAATTGAGTAAGCTATTTGGCTAATGTAGCTCGTAATCAACAAAGAATGCCTAATCATTTTCATAAAAATGAATGTGATAAAAATGTGGTCTCTGATAGAAAATCAAAGAAAAGTAAAGATGTATATTTCATGAAGGTCACACATAACAAAAGACAGTGAGACTAATATGAATGTCAGTCTAATATGACTCAAAACCTTGCTAGTTTTTATCTACCACTAGTCACCGCTCTTATAAGAATAATGCACATTAACCAATCATAAGGGAAAAAGTACATGCTAAGGTTACCATGGATTTTTCTAGTCAATTCACACTCTAATTATGACTAAATAATCTTAAAAGTAATAGAAAATGATAATTTTTTTAATTTTGTTTGTTTGATTTTGAAAACTGCTTAAAAAGTCATATAAGCAACTATTAAGCTTAAAACATGCATAAAAGCTAATATCAAACTAAGATCCCCACCGCCATACTTAAAACTTACATTGTCCCTAATGTAAGTTCAAATACAAGAAATGGAGAATTTAAGGAAAATAACAATTGTGAAAATGTAAAGAGATAAAAATCAACTTCCTTTAGGTGACCTTTTAAGCAGCGCCTTTGTTTACCATCGTTGGCTCGACTCCACTTTGCTTAGTCTTTACAATGAGGGTTTTCTAACCTTATTAGTTCCACCTCCTCCACTTGGAATCCTTCATATGGGGTTTCAGTCGATGGCCATTGACTTTGAATTTCTTGTTTTTCTGTAAGCTTTCAATTTCAACTGCACCATTTGAAAACATATTAGTAATAACAAAAGGTCTAATCCAACTGGAACACAATTTACTTGGGAAAAGTGTAAGTTGTGAATGGTAGTAGAGAAAATTTTGTCTAACCACAAAATTCTTCCTAACAATCATCTTATCATGAAATTGTTTTGTTTTTTCCTTGTAAATTTCTGAATTCTTATAAGATTTAAGCCTAAGCTCTTCTAATTCCTGCAGTTGTAGTTTTTATTATTCACTTGTTATGTCTATCTTCATATTGCATTGCTTAATGGCCTAAAAGGCTTTGTTCTCAATTTACACTAGAACATGACAACTTTTCGTAAATCAGTTGGTATGGAGACATGTCAATTGGTGTCTTGTAAGCTGTCATATATGCTCAAAGAGCACCATTAAGTCGTTGACTCCAATCTTTATGATTTGGGCTCACCATTTGCTAAAGGATGGACTTGATTTCTCTATTTGACACCTCTACTTGCCTGTTCATTTGTGGATGATAGGATGTAGACACCTTATGAGTGAAATGGTACTTCTTTAAAAGATTTTTCACCAACCATTTGCAAAAATGAATACCCTTATTATTAATCAATGTTCGCAATGTTCCAAATCTAGCAAAAATATTAAACTTGAAAATTTCTACAATAACCTTAGAATTGTCAGTCCTAGTGACTTTAGCTTCCACCCATTTAGAAATATAATCCCCATCGAAAAAAATGTAAACAAAACCGAATGAAGAAGGAAATGGTCATATAAAATCGATGTCCCATATATCAAAAATTTCACATGTAAGTATTGAAGATAAAGGCATTTGATCTCTATGGGGTAAATTACCCTGTTTCTAGCATTGCTTACATGCTTTATAGAACATATAGGAGTCTAGAAAAATATTTGGCCAATAAAAACCAAAATAAAGAATTTTCCTAGCAGTTCTATTAGGCCCAAAATGACCACCACAAGTATACGACTGAGAAAATTCAAAATTGATTCATATTCATATTCAGGCACACATCTCCTAATCACTTAGTCTGAACAACGCTTCCACATTTGAGGATCATCTTAAATATAATATTTTGAATTGCTCTTTATCCTGTTCCATTTAGCCTTACTCCAATCATTAGGTATCTTATGGTTAACTAGATAGCTCACAATATTAGCATACCATAGATCCTTACCTTGAAGTGTTAGTAATTGCTCATTCGGAAACAAGTCTTATAATGGTACTAGATCCTCCTCCTTCACAACTTGACTCAAGTGACTCGTGATTGAATTCTTTGAACCTTTCTTGTTTTTAATCTCCAAATTGAACTCTAGGAGCAGGAGAATCCATCTAATAATCCTTGGCTTTGCTTCTTTCTTTGATAAAAGGTACCTTAATGCTGCATGATCAGAATATATAATCACTTTAAAACTAAGCAAGTAAGGTCTAAATTTATTCCAAGCAAACATAATAGCTAAAAGCTCCTCAGTAATGCAATAGTTACATTGTGCTGGACTGAGTGTTCGGGAAGCGTAGTAAATAACATGAGTCATCTTTCCACATTTTTGATGAAGGACAGCACCCACAACAAAATGGCTTGCATCACACATAATCTAAAATGATTGACTCCAATTAGGTGGTTGAATGATCGATGCTGAAGTCAATAGTTCTTTTAACTTGTCAAATGCTTCCTCGCATCCCTTATCAAACTTAAAGGATACATCTTTTCTTAACAAAGGATAGAGTTTTGTTGAGATCTTACTAAAGTCCTTGATAAACCTACGATAAAAACCTTCGAAGACAAGAATGAACCTCCTATACATTTGTAGGGTAGGGTAAGTTTTGCACAATTACTGCCTTCGATTTATCGACCTCAATTCCTTTAGATGAGATTACATGTCCCAAAACTATTCCTTGTTCAACCATAAAATGAAATTATTCAAAATTGAGAACAAGATTAATTTTAATGCAACATTCAAGTCCACAATTCAAATTATCCAAGCATGCATCAAATGAATGCTAATAGTGTAACACCCATATACCCCTAGACAGGATATGCAAATGCCACACAAAAAAGAACTAAAACATGCCAAACATTTCAAAGCACTTCTAGAACTCAAGAAAACATACATTACATATCATCAGATGTGATTTTATAAACAAAACATCTCATATACTGTGCTTATCATAATACATGCCATAAATTCAAAAGCCAACTTGTATTAAGGTTATTACAAAACATTTACATCAAAATACAATATGTCTCATTACATTTATTATAACTAAAAAAACTCAAAAACTCAAACAAAACAACTTCCAAGCATATTAAGTCTTTTATTGGCCATTGCTGTTATCTTTATCCCAGTCCTTAAATCTTCTTTTCAGAACATACACAGAGGCAAAACCACCACGTTAAGCATAAAACTTAATGGGGAATAACTAAAAATAATGCATAATGACATTTATTTCTAATAGTCATCTAACATTCATATATAAAAATTCAAATCATATCATCATAATCTTTAATTGTTCATATTACAGAGTAATCCAAACATTATGTCTAAAACAAAATATGATTCATCAATACAGAACATTCTTGCATCAAAACAAAACATATAAGTATTTCAGAACAAAGTACCATTACATTAGAATAGACCATAAAAGTATCAGAACTTAGCTTGCGTCAAAACTAAATAAAGAACTGAATATATATCAAAACATAAACAGAATAGCTTGCTAATCCTTTTTACAGAAGTGGGTAATGGGACCAAAACAGAAGATAACTATGATTGGTATCACAGAACAAGAGAGACTTATGTCTCAATAATAAAAGACATTGCGTGTCAATATCAGGAGGCATCTTGAGCAGCTGCAGACCCTTCTAGTAATGTCTATTTATCCACCACCAGGACTTAACAATTTTAAAACAATACATTTCAGATTTCAGAATCACAAGCAAGTAATGTAGTATATAACGTATGTTTATATTTCATTTTTCTCAAATTGAACATATTCACTCTCTTTTGATCAAACTTAATATGCCTTACAAACATAAGCATTTGCATCAATATATCAATGAAGCATTCAATCATTACATATTACATAACATCATAGAAATTCCCAAATTACAAACATCCATATCCAATTCACATCACGTAAAACCCTTGGAACACATTTTTATTCTTAAGAACACATTCATCTTGAACATACCATAAATTTTCACATTAGGCACATTATTAAATAATCACACATTTTTTAAGTTATTACCTCAATTAATAGTCCATAACTAGATTAACTTATACTCAATTAATCTAAAATCATATAGATTTGCTAAATTGCAGTGACATCTAAAAGAGTTTTGGAGGAGATTTAGTAGCATTGGGTAAGGAAAAATTCATGTTTAGGTTTAAAAAATGGGTGTGATGCACGACTGTACCCAAATTTCAGTTTTTCTCAGGATAGGTTTTTAGGTCAATTTTGTATGGCCATTCTGACATAAAAACTGAGGTTTTTAGGCAATATGTTCTTCTGAAAAAATGTTTCTCTATGTCTTAAGTTTCTAACGAAATATAGTTAATGCAATTAGGTTCGTTATTCCCAGAGTTATACCCAAAACACTACAGACTGCTCTCAAACAGGGACAACAACAAGTACTTAACTTAAAGCCAAATTTCAAAACCATTAGAGATAGAAATAAAATTCTATTCCTTCTTGAAAATTGTAGACATATGTTTGTAATTTAATCTACAATTAAAATCATCCCATTTGGATATTTAAAGATCAAGGTACGGGTAAAATACTGATGTTTGTTTAGTGGAACTACTACAATAAACTCACTTCAGTTTTATTATGCAAAAGTAATGTCAAAGACATATGCAAATTAACCAGCAATGTAACATCCCGTTTCCAGAGAACGGGTCGGACCAGAGAAACGGGTCCAAGTGGGG
>JANIIA010280273.1:0-22179 GCA_027478495.1 Erythroxylum alaternifolium | reverse complement strand
TTATGATTATTTGTTATCATCAAAAAGGGGGAGATTGTTAAGTCAGGAGGACTTTACGATAATTAATTTTGATGACAGACAAATAATAATAATGTTAGAAATACATGAACTAGTTTGATGAGTATGTTAAGTGTACAGAAGAACAAAAACACAGATGAAGCAAAAGACAGAAGAAGTAGAACATAGAAGAATCAAAAAATAGAAGAAGTAAAACACAAAGGAAGTGAAACACAGAAGAAGCGGAACACAGAAGAAACAAAACACAGAGGAAGTGAAACAGAGAAGAAGTGGAACACAGAAGAAACAAAAGATAAAAGAAGTAAAACACAGAGGAAGTGAAACACAAAAGAAGCGGAACACAGAAGAAACAAAAGACAGAAGAAGTAAAACATAGAGGAAGTGAAATACAGAAAAAGCAAAAGACAGAAGAAGAAGAAAAATACAGACGAAGCAAAAGACAGAAGAAGTCGAAACACAGAAGAAACAAAATACAGAAGAAGAAAACACAGATGATACAAAGCAGAAGATACGTGAGTACATCGAGCGGTTAGTTAGTTGGAGTTAGTTACAGAATTCAACTAACCAACGGTTATCAAGAATCAAGAAGCAGTTATCAAGATTTAAACAAGCGATTGGAGACTTAGACTATAAATACTGGTCGCAGCCGAAGACTAAATAATTTTTTTAGAGAGATCTTTGATTCTATAACTTTTGAGCGTTTAAGTGTATACATAAAAATACTGTAGAGCTAAACTACTGTAACAATAACTCATGATATCTTTCTAGAGAGAGAAAGAAAAGGCTGAGAGCCTGAAGAGGCTAAGATTGCTGAAAAGAATACTTGATGTACGAGACCTGAAGAGGCCCGAGAAGAAAGAAAGAATACTTGTACATTTGTTGAAGTATAGTGACTACTTAGAAGGAATCTGAGGACTAGACGTCGCCCACGGTTTGGGGTGAACCAGTATAAAATCACTGTGTCTACTCACTATCTCTTATCTTATTCTATTTTGTTCTTAAACAAGTATATAGAAGTCATTTGCGATTTACCTTATAACAGTTTTCGTTAGTGATATTCTTTTAACAAGTAAAGGAAGTTCTTATCAGAAATACGAAGAATTTGTATTCGCAAAAAGAATACATAATTCAACCCCCTTTTCTTGTGTATTTCATCTATTATAAGTAATTTCTATATTAACGTGTCATTTACTTCAACATTCACATTCAGTAGCAATTCAATACATGAATTTAAAATTAAATAAACAATGAAAGTTAGCCCATCTAGGTCGACTCACAGTACACTCTAGATTAGCATTAGCTTCCAAGATCCAGAAACGTCTAGATGCTGACATTCTATCCTGTATATTAACATCATGCAATACATATATTGCACACACATTTTTAGTTGCATAATCACATAAACATTTAGTTATACATATATGTTTATGTGTAATGTAATGTGTGTACAATGCACACACATTATTAGTTGCATAATCACATTAACATATGTGTATAAATGATTTGTAGTAACTATAATACAGAATAGATTTGTATGTAAGGCATGTATGTGATGAGTACAATATGTACATGATGTTCTATTTATAACTTGACAATGTATGAATGTGAAATATGTTATCTTATTTTCAATAAATTTCTGGAATATCTTGGCATGTTTTGGATTGTTTTAAATTGTTTCGGTACTGTTTTTTGTGGTATCTACATATCCTTCCAGGGGGTAATAGGTGATACATCGTTTGGTATCAGAGTATAGTTTAGGCGATTTTGGTTTAACTAGTGCTTAACTATTGCTTATAATTGGATATAAGAGTTGTATTTGGCCTAATGCAGTTTGTCCCATGTTTTTATTATAGAATTAAATATAGAAAAATCTCATGAAGCTATTGACGACGTTGCTGAGAGTAATAATTCTGAGCGATCTCATCCATATATATTTGGTTTAGGGTGAATTGAGATGAAATGCCACCACCGACACCACCAGCTTAGGGGGAGGCTTTGTTTAAGCTGTCATAAGACATGATGGCTTTGCTACACTGTATGATGACACCTAAGGCTCTGATTGATTAGTTGCAGAAGTATGGAGTTGAGGAATTTACTGGAACATCTTTAGAGGAGTCTGAAAGAGCTGAAGTTTGGTTAGAGAAGGTAAAGAGGGTGTTAGATGAAATTAGTTGCCCACCAGATCAGATGGTGCACTGTGCTGTCTCTCTTCTTCAGGGAGCAGCCTATGAGTGGTGGAAGTTTGTTTTGAGGAATCATCAGTTACTAGAGCTTCTAACTTGGGATTTCTTTTCCCGAGAGTTTAAAGTCAAGTATATGACGAAAGGTTATAGAAAGAAGAAGTGGAATCAATTTCTGAACCTGAAGTAGAGAAACCTGTATGTTGCTGAATACGATAGAGAGTTTAATCGACTCAGCAAGTATGCACCTGAACCGGTACTTACTAAGGAGTTCTGGTATCATCAGTTTGAAGATGGTTTAAATGACTCGATCAAAGAGCATCTGGTAGCAATTACTCTCTTACAGAATATAAGTTACCATTAGCTAGTACAAGCTACCATAAAGATAGAGAAGCAAGAGATGGTGAAGAGAGAAAGGGCTCAGCGAAGAGGCTTTGCTAGAGGAGGTCAGTCCTCAAGCAAGCAGAGTCGTGAAGGTGTTTCTTCTTCATCGGAATTTACTCAGAGATCTGTAATTAAGGGAAGGTGATAAACTTTCCCTCATCGACTACTTCTGGTAAAGGTTCCTCTGTGGGCTGAGGCTCTGATGCTCCAGAGTGCCCTCATTGCTTTTGAAATCATTGGGGTACTTGTTGGAAGGCTACGGGTACATGTATTTGATGTGGTAGCACTAAGCAACTAATAGCCAATTGTCCTATGAGACAGTCTTAGATATCACAAGCTAGTAGGGAGGCCTCTTATGCACCTATTGAAAACAGAGGACAAGGTAGAGGTCATGGAGGATCTAGTTAGATCATACCTAATCTGAGTACTCATTCAGAAACTGTTGATCAGCCTTCCATACCCTTTGCTCCAGTTTGAGCTTATACTTTAAAAGCTTTTAAAGATCAGGATACACCTGAAGTTGTTGTAGGTACGGTTTTTCTCTTTGGTTCTGAAATGCATGCTTTGATTGATCCTGGTTCCACTCATTCTTATATCTGTGTTAGAGAAATTTCTGATAAAGTGATGCCTGTAGATCAGTTAGAGTATGAAATTCTTGTAACCAATCCCCCAGGTAGTAGTGTGTTGGTTAATCAGGTTTATAGAAACTGTCCTGTTATAATCCAAGAAAGTGATTTTATAGTGGATTTAATTAGATTGCCTTTTCATGAATTTGATTAGATTTTGGGTATGGATTGATTATCCAAGCATTAGGCAGTGGTTGACTATAATGTTAAGACAATTGCTCTTAGGAAACCTGATCAATCTAAAATAGTAATCCATGGCATCCGCACTATTTCTTTAGCTAATGTGGTATCTGCTATTCAAGCTCGGAAGTTCCTTAAGTAGGAGTGTGAAGCTTATCTAGATTTTGTGTTTGATTCTAAGAATGAGGGTGGTAAATTGTAAGATATTCCAGTGGTAAGTGAATTCCCAGACGTGTTTCCTAAAGAGCTACTCGGTGTCTCTCCTGAAAGGGAATTGGAGTTGTCTATCAAAGTTATGCCTGGCATTGCTTCTATATCCAGAGCACCGTATAAGATGGTTCCCACAGAATTGGAGTTAAAAATGTAGTTGCAAAAGCTTTTGGATAAGGTGTTTATTCGACCCAGTGTCTCACCTTGGGGAGTACCAATTTTGTTTGTTAAAAAGAAAGATGGTACTCTCCAGATGTGCATTGATTACAGGTAACTGAACAGGGTCACAGTAAAGAATAAGTATCCATTGCCAAGGATTGAAGATGTATTTGATTAATTGAAAGGTGCAGGGGTGTTCTCAAAGATAGATCTGCGATCAGGATACTACCAACTTCAGGTAAAGGATGTGGATGCTTCAAAAACTACATTCAGGACTCGTTATGGACATTATGAAGTTTTGGTAATGCCATTCGGGTTAACTAATGCTCCAGTTACATTCATGGATTTGATGAATAGAGTGTTTAGACCTTATTTAGACTATTTTGTTGTGGTGTTCATAGATGATATCCTGGTCTATTCTAAGAATGAGCATGATCATATTGAGCATCTACCGGTGGTGTTATAAGCCCTATGGGAATGTCAAGCTGAGTAAATGTGATTTTTGGCTTCAAGAAGTATCTTTTCTAGGATATGTTATCTCTTCTCAAGGGATTAGAGTTGATCCTAGTAAGATTGAAGCAATTGTTAACTAGAAGCCACCACGGAATGTGATGGAAGTGAGAAGTTTTCTAGGTTTGGCGGATTACTATCATCGGTTTGTGAAGGGATTCTCAGTGATAGCATCCCCTTTGACTAAACTACTACAAAAGGGAGTGAAGTATGAATGGTCTGATAGATGTCAAGCTAGTTTTAATCAACTAAAAGGAATGCTTATTGAAGCTCCTGTATTGACTCAACCCACTTCTGGTAAGGAATATGTTATGTTTAGTGATGCATCTAGAAATGGTTTGGATTATGTTTTGATGCAAGATGGAAAGGTAGTTACATATGCCTCTAGGCAAATGAAGCTTCATGAACATAATTACCCTACATATGATCTTGAACTTGCAGTGGTAGTGTTTACTTTGAAAATATGGCGACACTGCTTGTACGGTGAAAAATGTAGGATCTTCACTAATAATAAGAGTTTGAAGTATCTTCTTACTTAGAAGGAACTTAATCTGAGACAACAGCATTGGTTGGAATCGCTTAAAGATTATGACTGCATTGTGGATTACCATCCAGGTAAGGCTAATGTCATGGTTGATGCTTTAAGTTGGAAGACCATTTCGGCTTTGTCAGTGCAATAGAGTGAAAGAAGAAATGCATTTGATGGAGCTTTAATAGCTCAGTTGAAAGTTAGGCCTACCTTGAAGTAGGAAATTTATGATGCTTAGAAAGTTGATGATAAGTTGAAACAACTTATCTTGGCTACTCAAGAACGAAAAAAAGCCTGATTTTTCTATGAAAGGAGATGGTGATTTGTATTATAAAGATTGATTGTGTATGCTTACTAATGATAAATTGAAGAGAAGGTTATTGTTTGAGGCCCATAATATTATCTTTACAATGCATCCTGGTGGAAATAAGATGTATCAAGATTTGAAGCAGCAATACTGGTGGTCAGGTATGAAACGTGATGTAGTGGATTATGTATCTAAATGTTTGACATGCCAATAAGTTAAAGTTAAGCATCAGGTCCCATCTAGTTTCTTACATCCTATTTCGATTCCAGAATCGAAATGGGATAACATTACCATAGATTTTGTCACTGGACTTCCTTTCACTCAAATGAAGCATGATGCTGTGTGAGTGATTGTTGATAAGTTCACCAAGTTCGCTCACTTGCTGCCTATTCTTCCTGATTATTCATTGGATAGGCTTGCCAACCTATATGTGAATGAGATAGTGAGGTAAAATGGGGTATCACTATCTATTATTTCAGATCATGATCCTCAATTTACTTCAAGATTTTGAAAAAGTCTACAAAAGGCTTTGGGTACTCAAGTCAAGTTCAGTACCTTTTTCCATGCCCAAACTGATAGACAATCTAAACAGGTTATCTAGATACTAGAAGATATGCTTCGCAGTTGTGTGTTACAATTCCCAGGAAGTTGGGATAACTATCTTCCTCTGATGGAGTTTTCTTACAACAACAGTTATTAGACTTGTATTGGCATGGCACCTTATGAAGCTCTATATGGTAAGAGATGTAGAACTCTGGTATGTTGGACTGAATTAAGTGAAAACAAGATGATCAGGCCTGATATTGTGAAAGATACTGAAGAGAAAGTTCAAGTTATCAACAAAGTTTGAAAGTTGCCAGTGATAGGTAGAAATCCTTTGCTGACATAAAAAGAAGAGATATTAAGTATCAGGTCAGAGATAAGGTGTTCTTGAAAGGATGACCATGGAAACACATACTTCGGTTTAGGAAGAAAGGTAAGCTCAGCCCACGATACATTGGTCCTTATGAGATTCTTAAGAGAGTCGGACCAGTGGCTTATCAATTAGCTCTTTGTGGAGAGTTGGCTAAGTTACACTATGTGTTTCATGTTTCAATGTTGAGAAGATATCGGTCTGAAGATACACATAAGATTCCTGTGCAAGAAATTCAAGTACAACCAGATTTGACTTATGAAGAAGGGCCTGTTTCTATTTTAGTCAGAGAAGTCAAGCAATTTAGGAATAAGCAAATACCTTTGGTGAAAGTACTCTAGCAACACCATGGACTCGAGGAAGTAACATAGGAACCAGAAGAGATCATAAAGGCTCAGTATCCTCAGCTATTTTGAATAGGTATGAATTTCGAGGATGAAATTCTTTTAAGAGGAGAGAATTGTAATGCCCCAAATTGTACCTAAGTTGGAATGTTACATGTTCATAAAAGTACATGTATGATAGGTGCTAAAAATTGTGATATGATTGAGAATTGCATATGTCTTAAATTTTGGATCATACTTTGAGTTGGAATTAATTAATACCATTAGAGAATTGAGGTATTAAAATGTAAATTTTGACTAGGAAAATTTTCAAGTGGCAAGACAATTTAGTAGATGAAAATTAGTATGACTATGCCTATAATTGAGTGACATTTGGCATAGTTAAATGAGTAACAAATGGTCTAGGAATTAATGGACAAAGGGACCAATTATTATGTGACAAGTGGACCAACCTTAGAATGATATGTGGACTGATTTGTAGGTGACTAATGACAGCATCTTAAGGTGAAAAATGGCAGCATAATCAAGTGTTACATGTCATGACATGTTAATTGACACATGTTTAAGTATGTTGAAGACACCTAGCAACCAAAGGTGGCACATTTTCTACTGGAATGTTCTTCACTCTCTACACTTTGCACTCTCTCCACTGAAACTCTCTTTCACTCTTACAAACTCCTAGATTTTTCTTCAATTTGGATTATCATCACTTTAGATCTTTGCAAGATGCTATATTAAGGAAGCTAGATCTTGTTACCTTTTATGTTGTCTTTTTGGTGCTAAGATCTGTACCTTGACCTTGTATGTGTGCTGGTTGCTTGGAAAGGCTAGATTAGCTAGTTATTTGGAGTTGAAATTTGAAGATAAGAAGTTAAGGGATTGCTAAACTTTATCGCATGTATCACATGAATTATTTGATGCTTGAATTGGATAGAATATGTAATGAATTGATGATGAATTGAGGTCTAGAACATGATAGTTCTTTGACAACTTTTGTTTTGGATTTTTTTTTGCATGAAAGATCATGGATTGTGAACTGCTTTAATGAATAATTTTTGAATTGGTTATGGACATGACATTGATGTGTAATTGAGGTACGAATAAGGTAGAATCGAAGTGGAATTGATGAACTTTGGAGAAAGGGCGTTGAAGGTGTAAGATGTGAGTTAATTGTAGTGGTTTCATTGAATAGGTTTTACTGAATTGACATCGGTATTGTCGCCATAACTTGAACTGTAGATATCCAAATTGGGTGATTTTAATTTTATATTAAACTAAATACATATGTCTACATCTTTCATAAAGGAATAAAATTTTAGTTCTGTCTCAAAAGGTTTTTAAATTTAGCTTGAAGTTGAGTTTTGGATTTTGTCACTGTTTGAGAATAGTTTGTAGTATTTTAGGGCTAAATCTAGAAATACCATACCAAATTGTATGAACTTTAGTTTATAAGAAACTTAAATCATAGAGGAACATTTGTTTAGAAGAACATATTGCCCAGAAACATCATTTTCCACGTCAAAATGGCCACACAAATCTGACCCAAAACATGTCCTGAGAAAAACTGGAAAATTGCAGGAAGAATGGGAGATTAGCTTCTGTCATGATTGTGGGCAGTACTTAGAAAGTGAAAATTTTGGTTTTAGACAATTGTTGGACTATATAAGGTTAAGGTGCTTAAGAATGGTTTAATTAAGCTTAATTGAGATTTAAAATGAACCTAGATGATGTTAGATTAATGTAGTAAAAGGTAATTGAGTTATGGTTTACTAATGTAGGTAATTACTCACAGAATGTGAGGTTAATTAATAATATGTCTAATGTTGAAAATAATGATTTGTTTAAAGATGAATGTGTTCTTATGAATACCATTGTGTTTCAAAAGTTTTATGATATATGAATCGAATATGATTGTTACAGATTGGAACTTTGTGTCATGGTACGGAATGTGTAAATACATAATGCCTTTAACGGTACATTATTGCAAATGATTATGCTTATAAGGTATGATTAGTTGGATGTGCAAAAACATATGTTCAATTTGAGGAAAATGAAATAAGACATAACATGTTTTGTTTGTGATTGTGAAATTTGAAATAGATTGTTTCAAAATTGTCAAGTCCTAGTCGTGGGTAAATGGGCATGCCTAGAAAGGTCTGCAGCTGCTCTTGTGACACTAAGATGTCGACACTTTGGTGTCTGAGACTTAAGTCTCTCCTGATATTGACACATCGGTGTCTCCTAATAAGGACGCTTCAGTGTCGAGACATAATTTCTCCTATTCTGTGATACCAATCATAGGTATCTCCTGTTCTGGTCCCGTTACCTACTTCAGTAAAAAGGATTAATAGGCTAACTTGTTTTGTGTTTTGATATGTTCAATTCTGATATAAGTAAAGTTCAGTTCTAATACAGTTAAACTTCGTTCTGATATAAACACAATTTATTAAGATACTTTAAGGTTTTATTTTGTGATTATGATATTTTGTTCTGATATGTGTAAGTTTGAAGCAAGTATATTTTGTATTATGTTCTAATATGTTATATTCTATTCAAATGTAAAAGATATTGGAATGTTTAGTAATTTGAACAATTAAAGGTTGTATGAGATTTGATATGATTCGTTGCATGTGAATGCTTGATGATTGTTAGAAACAATCGCCAGATTATATGTGTTTAGTTATTCCTCACTAAGCTATATGTTTAGCACAGTGGTTTTACTTCCGTGTAGGTTCTGATAAGAATACTTAAGACTGGGACAAAGATAACCACAATGGCTAATGAAGGACTTGATATGATTTTGGAAAAGGTTATGTTTAAGTTTTAAGTTGCATTTTATTATGTTGAGACATAATGTATTTTGTATAAGTGGTTTGTAGTAACTATAATATAAAATGGATTTGTATGTAAGGTATGTATGTGATGAGTACAATATGTATATGATGTTCTATTTATAACTCGGCAATGTATGAATGTGAAATATGTTATCTTATTTTTAATATGTGAAATATGTTATCTTATTTTTAATAAATTTATGGAATATCTTGGCATGTTTTGGATTGCTTTCGATTGTTTCCGTACTATCTTGTGTAGTTTCTGCATATCCTTCTAAGGGGTAAGTTGGTGTTACATAGATTTTTTGCAGAGAATCCTTATCTGGTCATGGATATAATGTGGAAAAAATAAGAATACCAATGAACGGTTGAGATGAATGTAATCTAATCCAAGGATTAGGAAGATATAGAGTTAGATTTTTTACAGAGAATCTTTATCTTGTCTTCGTTATTATGTGGAAAAGATAAGAATACCAATGAACGGTTGAGATCAATGCAATTTAATCAAACGGTTAGGAAGAGATAGAGTAAGAATTTTTACAACGGTTGGGAAGAGATATAGTTAGAATTTTTGCAGAGATTCCTTATCTTGTCTTTGATATTGTGTGGAAAAGATAAGAATACCAATGAACGGTTGAGATTAATGCAATATAATCCAACGATTGGGAAGAGATAGAGTTAGATTTTTTACATAAATTCCTTATCTTATCTTGGATATTGTGTAGAAAAGATACGAATACCAATGAACGATTGAGACGAATGCAATATACTCCAATGGTTGGGAAGAGATAGAGTTAGATTTTTTGGAGAGATTCCTTATTTTGTCTTAAATATTTGTGGAAAAAATAAGAATATCAACGAATGGTTGAGATCAATGGAATCTAATCTAACGATTGGAAAGAGATAGAGTAAGATTTTTTGTAGACATTCCTTATCCTGTCTTTAATATTGTGTGGAAAAAATAAGAATACCAATGAATGGAATCTAATCCAACGGTTGGGAAGAGATTGAGATAGATTTATTTGTAGATATTTCCTATCTTATCTTGGATATTGTATGGCAAAGAAAGGAATACCAACGAATGGTTGAGATGAATGCAATCTAATCCAACAGTTGGGAAAAGATAGAGCTAGTTTTTATGCAGAGATTCCTTATCTGGTCTTGAATATTGTGTGGAAAATATAAGAATTCTAATGAACGGTTGAAACGAATGTAATCTAATCCAACGATTGGGAAAAGATGGAGATAAATTTTTTAAAAAGATTCCACATCTTGTCTTGGATATTGCATGGAAAAGATAAGATACCTATAAATGTTTAAGAGGAATACAATCTAATCCAATGGTTAAGAAGAGATAAAGTTACATTTTCTGCAGAGATTCCTTATCTTGTCTTCAATATTGTGTGGAAAAGATAAGAACACCAACGAACGGTTGAGATGAATGCAATCTAATCCAACGATTGGGAAGAGATAGAGTTAAGTTTTGTGTAGAGACTCTTTATCTTGTCTTGCATATTGTGTGGAAATGAAAAGAACACCAATGAATAGTTGAGATGAATGCAAACTAATCCAACAATTGGGAACAGTTAGAGTTAGGATTTTTACAGAGATTCGTTATCTTGTCTTAGATATTCTATGGAAAAGATAAGAATACCAATGAATGGTTGAGATGAATAGAACCTAATCCAACGGTTGGGAAGAGAAAGTGCTAGATTTTTTACAGAGATTCCTTATCTTGTCTTAGATATTGTGTGGAAAAGATAAGAATAAGAAAGAACGGTTGAGATGAATGCAATCTCATCCAACAGTTGGGATAAATAGAGTTAGATATTTTGCAGAAATTCCTTATCTTGTCTTAAATATTAAATGGAAAAGATAAGAATATCAATGAATAGTTGAGATGGATGTAATCCAACGGTTGGGAAGAGATAGAGTTAGATTTTTTTACAAAGATTCCTTATCTTGTCTTGAATGTTGTGTGGAAGAGATAAGAATGCTAATGAACGGTTGAGATGAATGCAATCTAATGCAACGATTGGGAAGAGATGGAATTCGATTTTTTACAAAGATTCCTTATCTTGTCTTAGATATTGTGTAGAAAAGATAACAATACCAATGAACATTTGAGATGAATGCAATCTAATCCAACGATTGAGAAGAGATAGTGTTAAATTTTTTATAGAGATTCCTTATCTCGACCTCATTATTGTGTGGAAAAAATAAGAATATCAATGAACAGTAGAAACAAACGTATTCTAATCCAACGGTTGGGAAGATATAAAGATAGATTTTTAGAAAATATTCGTTATCTTATTTTGGATATTGTGTGGAAAATATAAGAATAGCAAAGAACAGTTGAGAGGAATGCAATCTAGTCTAACGGTTAGAAAGAGATAGAGGAATGCAATCAATGAACGGTTGAGATGAATGAAATCTAATCCAACAGTTAGGAAAATATAGAGTTAGAATTTTTACAACGGTTGGGAAGAGATAAAGTTAGAATTTTTGTAGACATTCGTTATCTTGTCTTAGATATTGTGTGGAAATGATAAGAATACCAATGAACGGCTATGATGAATGCCATCTAACCCAACAGTTGGGAAGAGATAGGGTTAGATTTCTTTTCAGAGATTCCTTATCTTGTCTTGGATATTGTGTAGAAAAGATAAGAATACCAATGAACGGTTGAGATGAATTTAATCTAATCCAACGGTTAGGAAGAGCTAGAGTTAGATTTCTTTACAGAGATTCCTTATTTTTTCTTGAGTTTTGTGTGGAAAAAATAAGAATATCAATGAATGGTTGAGATGAATGGAATATAATACAACAATTGGGAAGAGATAGAGTTAGATTTTTTGCAGAGATTCCTTTTCTTGTCTGGAATATTGTGTGGAAAATTAAGAATACCAATGAATGGAATCTAACCCAACGGTTGGGAAGAGATTGAGATAGATTTTTTTCAGAGTTTTTCATCTTATCTTGGATATTGTGCGGAAATGATAAGAATACCAGTGAACGATTGAGATGAATGCAATCTAATCCAACAGTTAGGAAGAGATAGAGTTAGATTTTTTATAGAGGTTCCTTATCTTGTCTTGGATATTGTGTGGAAAAGATAAGAATACCAATGAACGATTGAGATAAATATAGTCTAATCCAATGGTTGGGAAGAGATAGAGTTAGATTTTTTATAGACATTCCTTATCTTGTCTTGGATATTGTGTGGAAAAGATAAAAATACAAATGAATAGTTGAGATGAATGCAAAATAATCAAACGGTTGGGAAGAGATAGAGTTAGATTTTTTTAAGATAAGAATACCAGTGAACGGTTGAGATGAATGTAATATAATCCAACGGTTGGGAAGAGCTAAAGTTAGATTTTTTTGCAGAGATTCCTTATCTTGTCTTGGTTATTATTGGAAAAGATAAGAATACCAATTAACGGTTGAGATGAATTTAATCTGATCCAACAGTTGGGAAAAGATAGAGTTAGATACTTTCGCAGAGATTCCTTATTTTGTCCTGAAAATTATGTGGAAAAAGTAAGAATATCAGTGAACGGTTAAGATGAATGGAATCTAATTCAACGATTGGGAAGAGATGGAGTTCCATTTTTTACAGGGATTCCTTATCTTGTCTTGGATATTGTGTAGAAAAGATAACAATACCGATGAACAATTAAGATGAATGCAATCTAATTGAACAGTTGGGAAGAGATAGTGTTAGATTTTTTACAGAGATTCCTTGTCTCGACCTGATTATTGTGTGGAAAAAATAGGAATAAGAATGAACAGCAAAAACGAATGTAATCTAATGCAACGGTTGGAAAGAAATAAAGATAGATTTTTTTAAAATATTCCTTATGTTATCTTGGATATTTTGTGGAAAACATAAGAATACAAATGAACGGTTGAGAGGAATGCAATCTAATCTAACGGTTGGAAAGAGGCAGAGTTGGATTTCTTGCAGAGATTCCTTGTCTTCTCTTGGATATTGTGTGGAAAAGATATCAATACTAATGAACGGTTGAGATGAATGGAATCTAATCCAATGTTTGGGAACAGATAGAGTTCGATTTTTTACAGAGATTCTGTATCTTGCCTTGGATATTGTGCGGAAAAGAAAACAATACTAGTGAATAGTTAAGATGAATGCAATCTAATCCTATGGTTAGGAAGAGATAGAGTTAGATTTTTTGCAGAGATACCTTATCTTGTCTTGGATATGGTATGGAAAAGATAAGAATACCAATAAACGAATGAGACGAATGCAATCTAATATAACGGTTGGGAAGAGATAGAGTTAGTTTTTTGCAGAGATTCTTTATCTTTTCTTGGATATTGTACAGAAAAGATCAGAATACCAATGAGCAGTTGAGATAAATGCAATATAATCCAATGGTTAGGAGGAGACAAAGTTAGACTTTTTGCAGAGATTCCTTATCTTGTCTTGGATAATGTGTGGAAAAGATAAGAATAACAATGAATGGTTGAGATGAATGGAATCTAATCCAACGGTTGTGAAGAAATAGAGTTAGATTTTTTGCAAAGACTTTTATCTCTCCTTGGATATTGTGTGGAAAAGATAAGAATACAAATGAACGATTGAGATGAATGCAATCTAATCCAATGGTTGGGAAGAGATAGAGTTAGATTTTTATAGAGATTCTTTATTTTGTCTTGGATATTGTATAGAAAAGATAAGAATACCAATGAACGGTTGAGATAAATGCAATATAATCCAATGGTTGGGAGGAGACAGGGTTAGATTTTTTTTGAGACATTCCTTATCTTGTCTTAGATATTGTGTGGAAAAGATAAGAATACCAAAAAACGATTGAGATGAATGCAATCTAATCCAACGATTATGAAGAAATAAAGTTTGATTTTTTTTAGAGATTCTTTATCTTGCCTTAGATATTGTGAGGAAAAGATAAGAATACCCGTGAATGGTTGAGATGAATGCATATAATCCAACAATTGGGAAGAGATAGAGTTAGATTTCTTTGCAGAGATTCCTTTTCTTGTCTTGGTTATTGTTGTAAAAGATAAGAATACCATTGGTCGGTTGAGATGAATACAATCTAATCCAATGGTTGGGAAGAGACGGAGCTAGAATTTTTACAGAGATTCCTCATGTTGTGTTAGATATTATGCGGAAAAGATAAGAATACCAATGAACGGTTAAGATGAATGCAATCCAACTCAACGATTGGGAAGAGATAGAGCTAGATTTTTTTTACAGAGATTCCTTATCGTGTCTATTATATTGTGTGGAAAAGATAAGAATACCAATGAACGGTTGAGATGAATTTAATCTAATCCCACAGTTGGGAAGAGTTAGAGTTAGATTTTTTTGCAGAGAATCCTTATTTTGTCTTAAGTATTGTGTGGAAAAAATAAGAATATCATTAAACGATTGAGATGAATGGAGTCTAATCAAACAGTTAGGAAGAGATAGAATTACATTTTTTGCAGAGATTCCATATCATATCTTGAATATTGTGTGGCAAAAATAAGAATACCAATGAATGGTTGATATTAATAGAATCTAATCCAACGGCTGGGAAGAGATTGAGATAGATTTTTTTGCAAAGATTTTTTATCTTATCTTAAATATTGTGTGGAAAAGATAAGAATACCAATGAACGATTGAGATGAATGCAATCTAATCCAATGGTTGGGAAGAGATAGAGTTAGATTTTTTTGTAAAGTTTCCTTATCTTGTCTTGGATATTGTGTTGAAAAGATAAGAATTCTAATGAACGGTTGAGTTAAATGCAATCTAATCCAACGGTTTGGAAGAGATAGAGTTATATATTCTTGCATGGATTCCTTGTCTTGTCCTGGATTTTGTATGGAAAAGATAAAAATACCAATGAATTGTTGAGATGAATATAATATGATTCAACGGTTGGGAAAAGATAGAGTTAGATATTTTTGCAGAGATTCCTTATTTTGTCTTGAATATTGTGTGGAAAAAATAAAAATAATAGTGAATGGTTGAGATGAATGAAATCTAATCCAATGGTTGGGAAGAGATAAAGTTATATTTTTTACAGAGATTCCTTATCTTGTCTTGAATAATGTGTCGAAAAAATGAGAATACCAATGAATGGTTGAAATGAATGGAATCTAATCCAACAGTTGGGAAGAGATTGAGATAGATTTTTTTGTAGGTATTTTCTATTTTATCTTGGTTATTGTGTGGAAAAGATAAGAATACCAATGAACGGTTGAGATGAAGGAAATCTAATCCAACAGTTGGGAAGAAATAGAGTTAGTTTTTATGCAGAGATTCCTTATTTGGTCTTGAATATTGTGTGGAAAAAATAAAGGTACCAATGAACGGTTGAAATGAATGTAATCTAATCCAAAGGTTGGGAAGAGATAGAGATAGATTTTTTTAAAAGATTCCTTATCTTGTCTTAGATATTACGTGGAAAAGATAAGAATACCAATAAATGGTTGAGAGGCATACAATCTAATCTAACAATTGTGAAGAGATAGAGTTAGATTTTTTGCAGAGATTCCTTATCTTGTCTTGGATATTGTGTGCAATAGATAAGAATACCAATGAATGGTCGAGATGAATGCAATCTAATTCAAAAGTTGGGAAGAGATAGAGATAGATTTTTTACAGAGATTCCTTATCTTATCTGAATAAGAATACCAATGAACGGTTAAGATGAACGCAATCTAATCCAACAGTTGGGAATAGATAGAGTTAGATGTTTTGCAGAGATTCTTTATCTTGTCTTAAATATTGAGTGAAAAAGATAAGAATATCAATGAACAGTTAAGAAGAAGGTAATCTAATCCAAAGGTCGGTAAGAGATAGGATTAGATTTGTTTTGCAGAGATTCTTTATCTTATCTTAAATATTCTGTGGAAAAGTTAAGAATCCTACTAAACGGTTCAGATGAATGAAATGTAATCCAACGGTTGGGAAAAGATAGAGTTCGATTTTTTACAGAGATTCCTTATCTTGTCTTGGATATTATGAGGAAAGATAACAATACCAATAATCAGTTGAGATGAATGGAATCTAGTCCAACAGTTGGGAAAAGATAAAGAGATTTTTTACAGAGATTCCTTATCTTGCCTTAAATATTGTGTGAAAAAAAAAGAGTACCAATGAACGGTTGAAATAAATGTAATCTAATCCAACAGTTGGGAAGAGATAGAGATAAAGTTTTTAAAAAGATTCCTTATCTTGTCTTGGGTATTGTGTGGAAAAGATATGAATGCCAAAGAACGGTTTAGTGGAATGCAACCTAGCCTAACAGTTGGAATGAGATAAAGTTAGACTTTTTGCAGAGATTCCTTGTCTTGTCTTGCATATTGTGTGGGAAAGATAAGAATACCAATGAACGGTTAAGTTGAATGCAATCTAATCCAACAGTTGGGAGGAGATAAAATTAGATTTTTTTACAGAGGTTCTTTTTGTTATCTTGGATAATTTATGGAAAAGATAAGAATACCAATGAACGGTTGAGATAAATGAAATCTAATCCAAGGTTAGGAAGAGATAGATTTACATTTTTTTGCAGAGATTCCTTATCTTTTCTTGGATATTATATGGAAAAGAACGGTTGAGATGAATGCAATCTAATTCAACAGTTGGGAAGAGATAGAGCTAGATTTTTGCACAGATTCCTTGTATTGTCTTGGTTATTGTGAGGAAAAGATAAGAATAACGAAGAACGATTGAGCTAACTGGAATCTAATCAACGGTTGGGAAGAGATAGAGTTAGATTTTTTGCAAAGATTATTCATCTTGTCTTGGATATTGTGCGAAAAAGATAAGAATAACAAAGAATGATTGAGATGAATGGAATTTAATCCAACGGTTGGGAAGAGATAGAGTCAGATTTTTCACAAAGATTCCTTATCTTTTTTTGGATATTGTGTGGAAAAGATAAGAATACCAATGAATGGTTGAGATAAATGAAATCTAATCCAACGGTTGGGAAGAGATAGAGATAGATTTCTTGAAAAGATTCCTTATCTTATCTTGGATATTGCATGGAAAAGATAACTATACCAATGAATGCTTAAGCGGAATGCAATCTAATCCAACGGTTGAGAAAATATAGAGTTAGATTTTTTGCAGAGATTCTTTATCTTGTCTTGGATATTGTGTGGAAAAGATAAGATTACCAATGAACAGTTGAGATGAGTGCAATCTAATCCAATGGTTGGGAAGAGATAGAGTTAAATTTTGTGTATAGATTTGTTATCTTGTCTTGGATATTGTGTGGAAAAGATAAGAATAACAATGAATGGTTGAGATGAATGCAATCTAATTCAACGGTTGGGAAGAGATAGAGATAGATTTTTTCATAGAGATTCCTTATATTATCTACGATATTGTGTGGAAAAGATAAGAATACAAATGAATGATTGATTGAGATGAATGGAACCTAATCCAACGGTTGGGAAGAGAAAGAGCTAGATTTTTTGTAGAGATTCCTTATCTTTTCTTGGATATTGTGTAGAAAAGACAAGAATAAGAAAGAATGGTTGAGATAAATGCAATCTAACCCAACAGCTGCAAATAGATAGAGTTAGACTTTTGGCTTAAATCTTGTCTTAAATATTGGCTGAAAAAGATAAAAATACTAATGAACAGTTGAGATGAATGTAATCTAATCTAAAGGTCAGGAGAGACAGAGTTAGACTTTTTTGCATAGATTCCTTATCCTTTATAAAAAGTTGTGTGGAAGAGATAAAAATACTAATGAACGGTTAAGATGAATGCAATCCAATCCAAAGGTGAGATGGAGTTTTATTCTTTATAGAGATTCCTTATCTTGTCTTGGATATTGTGTGGAAAAGATAACAATACCAATGAATAGTTGAGATGAACGCATTCTAATCCAATGGTTGGGAAGAGATAGAGTTGGACTTTTTACAGAGATTCCTTATCTTGTCTTGAATATTGTATGGAAAAAATAATAATACTGGTGAACGGTTGAAACAAATGTAATCTAATCCAACTTTAGGGAAGAGATAGAGACAGACTTTTTGAAAAGACTCCTTATCTTATCTTGGATATTGTGTGGAAAAAATAAGAATACCAATAAACTGTTGAGAGGAATGCAATCTAATCTAATGGTTGGAAAAAGATAAAGTTAGATTTTTTATAGAGATTCCTTGTCTTCTCTTGGATATTGTGTGGAAAAGATAAGAATACTGATGAATGGTAAAGATGAATGCTGTCTAATCCAACAGTTGGGAAGTGATTGAGATAGATTTTTTATAAAGATTCTTTATCTTATCTTGGACATTTTATACAAAGATAAGAATACCAATTAACGATTGAGATTAATGAAATCTAATCCAAGTTTAGGAAGAGATAGAGTTACATTTTTTAAAGAGATTCCTTATCTTTTCTTGGATATTGTGTGGAAAAGATAAGAATAATAATGAACGGTTGAGATGAATGCAATCTAATCCAACGGTTGGGAAGAGATAGAGTAGGATTTTTTGCAGGGATTCTTTATCTTATCCTGGATTTTGTATGGAAAAGATAAGAATAACAATGAACGGTTAAGATAAATGCAATCTAATCCCACGGTTGGGAAGAGATAGCGCTAGATTTTTTGCAGACATTCCTTATCTTGTCTTGGATATTATGTGGAAAAGATAAGAATACCAATGAATGTTTGAGATGAATGCAATCTAATCCAACGATTGGGAAGAGATAGTGATAGAATTTTTTTAAAAGATTCCTTATCATATCTATGATATTGTGTGGAAAAGATAAGAATGCCACTAAACGATTGAGATGAATGCATTCCAATTCAACGGTTGGGAAGAGATAGAGATAGAATTTTTATAGACATTCCTTATCATATCCACGATATTGTGTGGAAAAGATAAGAATACTAACGAACTGTTAAGATGAATGCAATCTAATCCAACAGGTGGGAATAGATAGAGTTAGATATTTTGCAGAGATTTCTTATCTTGTCCTAAATATTGAGTGAAATAGATAAGAATATCAACGAACTGTTAAGATGATTGTAATCTAATCCAACAGTCGGGAAGAGAAAGGTTAGATTTTTTTGCAGAGATTCCTTATCTTGTGTTGAATATTGTGTAGAAAAGATAAGATTACTAATGAATGGTTGAGGTAAATACAATCTAATCCAACAGTTGGGAAGATATAGAGTTTGATTTTTTATAGAGATTCCTTATCTTGTCTTGGATATTGTGTAGAAAAGATAACAATACCAATGAATAGTTGAGATGAATGCGATCTCATCCAACGATTGGGAAAAGATAAAGTGAGATTGTTTACAAGGATTCCTTATCTTGTAATGGTTATTGTGTGGAAAAATAAGAATGCTAATGAATTGTTGAAACAAATGTAATCTAATCTAACGGTTGTGAAGAGATAGAGATAGATTTTATTGAAAAGATTCCTTAACTTATCTTGGATATTGTGTGGAAAAGATAAGAATACCAATGAACGGTTGAGTGGAATGCAATCTAATCTAATGGTTGGAAAGAGGTAGGGTTAGATTTTTTGTTGAGATTCCTTGTCTTGTCTTGGATATTGTGTGGAAAAGATAAGAATACCAATGAAAGGTTAAAATGATTGCAATCTAATCCAACGACTGAGAAAAAATAGAGTTAGATTTTTTGCAGAGATTCTTTATCTTATCTTAGATATTGTGTGGAAAGGATAAGTATAACAAAGAACAGTGGAGATGAATTGAATCTAATCTAACATTTGGGAAGAGAAAGAGCTAGATTTTTTGTAAAGATTTCTTACCTTGTCTTGGATATTGCGTGGAAAAGATAAGAGTAAGAAAGAACGATTGAGATGATTGCAATCTAATCCAATGGTTGGGAATAGATAGAGTTAGATTTTTTGCAGAGATTGCTTATCTTATCTTGGATATTGTGTGGAAAAGATAAGAATACCAATGAACAGTTTAGATGAACACAATTTAATCCAATGGTTAGGAAGATATAGGGTTAGAATTTTTACAACGGTTAGGAAGAGATATAGTTAGAATTTTCGTAGAGATTCCTTATCTTGTCTTAGATAATTTTTCGAATGCAATCTAATCCACCGGTTCGGAAGAGATAGAGTTAGATTTTTGCAGATATTCCTTATCTTTCCTTGGATACTGTGTGGAAAAGATAAGAATACTAATGAACGGTTGAGATGAATGCAATCTAATCCAACGGTTGGGAAGAGATATAGTTGGATTTTTTATAGAGATTCCTTATCTTATCTTGGATATTATGTGGAAAAGAAAAGAATACCAATGAACGGTTGAGATGAACACAATCTAATCCAACAGTTGGGAAGATATAGAGTTAGAATTTTTACAACGGTTGGGAAGAGATATAGTTATAATTTTTGTAGAGATTCCTTATCCTATTTTAGATATTGTGTAGAAATGATAAGAATACAAATGAACGGTTGAGATGAATTTAATCTAATCCAACGGTTGGGAATAGTTAGAGTTAGATTTTTTTACAAAGATTCCTTATTTTATCTTGAGCATTGTGTGGAAAAAATAAGAATATCAATGAACTGTTGAGATGAATGGAATCTAATCCAACGGTTAGGAGGAGATAGAGTTAGATTTTTTACAGAGATTCCTTATCTTGTCTTGAATATTATGTGGAAAAAATAAGAATACCGATGAATGGTTGAAATGAATGGAATCTAATCCAACTGTCGGGAAGAGGTTGAGATAGATTTTTTTACAGAGATTTTTTATCTTATCTTGGATATTATGGGAAAAAGATAAGAATACCAATGAATGGTTGAGATGAATGCAATCTAATTCAACGATTGGGAAGAGATAGAGATAGATTATTTTACAGAGATTCCTTATCTGATCTAAGATATTGTATGGAAAAGATAAGAATACCAATGAACCATTGAGTTTAATGGAATCTAATCCAATGGTTGGGAAGAGAAAGTGCTAGATTTTTTGTAGAGATTCCTTATCTTGTTTTGAATATTGTGTGGAAATGATAAGAAAAAGAAAGAACGGTTGAGATGAATGCAATCTAATCCAACGGTTGAGATGAATGCAATCTAATCCAACGGTTGGGAACAGCTAGATTTAGATATTTTGTAGAGATTCCTTATCTTGTCTTAAATATTGAATGAAAAATATAAGAATATCAATGAATAGTTGAGATGAATGTAATCTAATCCAACGGTCGGGAAGAGATAGAGTTACATTTTTTTACAAAGATTCCTTATTTGTTCTTAAATATTGTATTAAAAAGGTAAAAATACTAATGAACGATTAAGATGAATGCAATTGATAGGTGTACATTAGGATATGTTTTTAGAGATAATTGGCTTGTGTTTTCTTGCATAATTGTTATTTGTTGTTCTATTTTAGGATTCATTTTGTATGTTTTCATTAAGTTTGGTTTCCATTGTTGTTCTTGTGTGTTTGATGCTAATTGAGGGTAAGAATTGACAATTTTGTGTAGGAAAGAAGAGGGAGAAACTTGGAGGTTAAACAAAAGATCAAAGGAGAGAAGACAAGGAATATGCGTCTGTGCCAAATTCCCACGATCGTGGGAATCATGCAAATTACCATGGACGTGGGAATCATAGAAGAAATAAGAAGTGTATCTGTGTGTAATTCCCATGCTCGTGGGAATCATGCAAATTTTCACAAACGTGGAAATTGTAATCCGAAGTAATCTGCGAGGCTTCATTAAACTGAGAGTTTTTGGACTATAAAAACATCATTAAGCCTCCATCTTCAAGAGAGATGACACCCACCTATAAAAACACAATCCTTGAGCGAAGATGTAGCACCCTCTTACCGTTGGGTACGCACCGGGACGCCCGCAGGTCATTTCGGAACATATCCTATGATAAGGGTGAGCTACGTGTGATCACTACGTTAATTCCACATGGCATCATATCAATTTTACCAATAAAGCAGTAATAGAAACCACAATATTTTTAAAATCAACTTCTTCC
>JANIIA010279225.1:0-22198 GCA_027478495.1 Erythroxylum alaternifolium | reverse complement strand
CAATACACACATATTCTACACATTACTAAGCTGATCAATCATATGAATTATTCAATCATGCACATGTATATGTGTCAAGTTTAATGCATGCTCAATTAACTTTCCCAAGTATGTATCCTTATTTAAAAATCTTGACCACATGCATATCAATGTAATGAAATGCATCAATTCACATAATATGCTATCAATACTTTTCATTCAATGTGTTGATGTCATTTATCACATTCTTCCAACCTGAATTCGCATCCAACATTCAGTTGAGTACACATTCCATATTAGACATACAATTTGAAAACACTTCCATAGACATTCCCAAGTATCAAACTCCTGGGACCAATAATGTCCTGAATCATAGCAATCATATAAGTAACTGTTCAATGACTGAAAGTTAACAAAAAATAATGCAATCATAGTGAGAAACATCTAGGTTAACTCACGGTATGCCCTAGAAAAGTTATTGTCTTGATGATCTGGTAATGTCTGGATGTTGGCGATTAACTTGTGCTTCTTTAGTCAGACAATACACACATATTCTACACATTACTAAGCTGATCAATCATATGAATTATTCAATCATGCACATGTATATGTGTCATGTTTAATGCATGCTCAATTAACTTTCCCAAGTATGTATCCTTATTTAAAAATCTTGACCATTCAAACATTATATTTTGTATACTACCATTTGCAATCAGGTTTATACCTTTAAGTTAGCTTGACTCACTCCAAATTCATCAACCATACTTTACATTTATCCTTGAACACTTTCATGATCCAAAAAGCCTCTTATAACACACACATAATTGTTACTTTAAATTTGGAATTTCAGCAATCTAGATCTGTACATTCACCAAACTTTTTCCAGTAATATATATTCATACAGTTACCAAATTCTCATTCATAATTACCCTATGTTCTTCAATACTCATTCATCCATACCTTATACACATTACACATGTCCTTAAGATCATGTTTGCATTAAAAGAACTCATTTATTACCTTAACAAATCATACCAAATTTGAACTCAACCATATCAAAACAGTTCATTCTTTAGGTTATGACATCAATTAACTACATAAACTTATTAAGCTCTTAACCAATTAATCAAGCAACAATCTAGTCTCGTTCTTAGCCTTATTCAAGTCCAAATATACCAATTTAGAGTGAAATTTCTTAGGTGGTTCAACATGTACACAAGGATGAAATTAAAATTCCAGAATTTGTCATCAACATCACTAATGTGTGTAACTTTACTACCTTCCATACTTCATGAATTTTACAAGCTTACCTAAAATTTTCCAGAATTCATGTCCTTTAAGGTTACGTCATTTTAGGTTAATTAAACTTCCATATTGGTTATACTAAGGCTTACAAAATTCTACTCACTTATGCATTAACAGTCACTTTTTACAAACATACCTATAGCTCTAATTTTCCATTTTCAAGTACACTTCAATAACACCTATCTTTACCATGAATACACCTTCATTTATACTTCAAGTCTCAACCTAAATCATCCATTTAATAGTCTATAACCTATTGTTTTCATGCATCAATAACAAAACAGAAAAGTAACCAATTCATCCATCACATTCCAAGATAACATCATCATCAATGTCACATGCATTCCATCCCAATTCAGTCATCATAAAATTTCTATTTTAACATGCCACAAAGATTAGAATTTCACTTACTTATTTAGCTCAAGTTCCACCTTAATGATCAAGCTAACTTAGCTCTTAATACATGCAAAATCTTCCAAGTAGAAGATGGAAGTAAAATGATTTCATCAAAGGAAAAATGATGATAGCAAATTATAGTTATCTTTGAGCAGATTTTTGCATGGATCTTGAAGTGAATATGAACAAAATTGAAGCAAAATTCAGAAGTTATGAGGGTGTGTGAGTGTTTCGGTGGTGAGAGTAAAGGAAAGAAGAAGAATGAACACAACAGAAACTATCCCTGCAGTAGCTTAACTTATTAGGTGCTAGGTGTCACTACTATACAATAGCATTTGTCACCTATGCATTTAAGTCACTTGTCCTCTCTATAAGCTACCATTTGTCACTATTATGCTAGGTCATTTGTCACTCAATCACTACTGTCATTTGTCACTTAATTTCCTATGCCCTTTTTCACTTAATTTTCTATGCTAAATGTCACTTATTTTATAAGCCATATAGGCCTAGTGATCCTAAATTTCCATATGTCAACTTATCTTGCCACTTGACATTTTTCATAGACTAAATGTACATTTATTTAATCAATTTTCCAATTGTAACAATTAATTCCATTACTACTTATAATCCATCAAACCAAAATTCAAGACACAAGCAATACACAATCAAATCATAATCATTTCAAACGTTTCATACCCTGGAATATGTTAATTGAATGCAATTTTCGTAAATCAACATTTATGTGTATATATATGCTCATGTTATGCATGTGAATGAAATCAAATCCAAATGTACCAATTATTTCTAATGTACTGCAATTCATGTGACTATCACTATAATCCCTCAATAGGTTAGGAAACAGACTATTACAATTCTCCTTCTTTAAGAAATTTCATCCTCGAAATTCTTACCTGATTGATCAAATAGATGGGGGTACTAATTCCTCATTTTATCCTCAATCCCTTATGTAGCTTCCTCTCTTTAATGATTTCTCTAAAGGACTTTAACCAATGGAATCACTCAGTTTCTCAATTGCTTAGACTGATATCCAACTATTTTGACTGGTTCCTCCATATAACTTAAATTATCTCAACTTCCTATGCCAATAATACATGTGTCAGATCTGACTGATATCTCCTGAGCATACTAACATGGAACACATTATGAATTTGAACCATCTTTGCTGGTAATGCTAACTTGTAAGCTAATGGTCTAACTCTCTCAGTAATCTCATAAGGACTAATGTATCTAGGGCTTAACTTTCCCTTTTTACCGAACCTTAGCACTCTTTGCCAAGGCGACACTCCAAAAAACACCTGTCTCCTACTTAATACTCCATATCTCTCCAGTACTGATCTGCTTAACTCTTTTGCCCGTCTTGAGCCACTTTAATCCGACTATGAATCAATTTTACCTTATCAAGGTCTTATATTGACTCTAGGCCTTCAAAAATTCTCAGACCCTCTTCATCCTAGTACAAGGGTGATCGGCACTTTTTGCCATATAATGCCTCATATGGAGCCATACCAATATGACTATGATAATAATAATTGTATGCAAATTCAATAAGAGCTACACATTAATCCTATGCTCCTTGAAACTCCAAAACACAACCTCTAAGCATATCCTCAACAGCCTGAATAGTCCTCTCACTCTACCCGTCTATTTGAGGATGAAATGTTGTACTAAAATTTAACTTTGTACCCAATGTTGCTTGTAAATTGCCCGAAAATCTAGAAGTAAATCTGGAATCCTGGTTTGATACAATAGATACTGGAACTCCATGTAACCTTATTATCTCATTTACATATTTATGAGCTAACTGATCCAGTGTGTTATTTGATAGTTATTATTTGCATTATGTTTTAGGGTTTAATTTGTTAAGTATTTAATGTTAATTTGAGTGTTGAATGTGTATTTAGGTGTTAATTGTGTAGTTTATGTGTTTAATTGTTTTTATGGAATAGTATGAGTCTTTGAGCTTAAATGTTATATTTTGGAGGTACCTTAATGGGTTTGTTAGTGTTCAGGATAAACGGCGAAGAATAGAGAAGTTTTGAAGAGTTTCAAGCCAAAAACACGGCCCACGATCGTGGCACGACTGGTCATGATCGTGACAGAAAGAGGCGAGCTAAAAGGATCCTAGCCAAGATCGTGCACTTTGGGCTACGATCATGATAGAAAGGTTTAGGCACTGTGTAGCATACCACTCTCATAGGGCATATTCTCGAACACTCCGACAGCATTCGAGAATATACTCTACTAGGGTACCATGCTAGAACAATCGAACAATCAAACTCATTGAAAAAAAATTTTCAAAAGACATCACACGCATCACACTAAAAACCAATAATCAAAATCGGCCCATTTTTCATAAAGATTATAATCACAATTGTCATTACAAACTTACATTTGATCAAACATTAAACACATTGTCGAAATTCCAATAATCTTTTGGGCCCATTACAAATACCAAAATGTATTTGATCACAACTGTTATTACAAACATAATTCATTTATATAATAAATGAAGCTTGCGAAATACAATAGTTAATACTAAATTTACAGACAATATATGCAGATGCCAACTAATCCCGACTTCTATCTCTTACTGAAATGCAGTGGCTCGACTCCAATTTATCTAACTGGAAATCTTTTCTAAGCCTGAAAATGTTGCAAATATTAGGTTGAGTTTTGCGAATTCAATGAGTGGACTATCTTCGATGACTTACTCAATCATATACACATCAATTCATATACTCAAAAAAATTCTCATCACTTCATCAATTCAACATATTCAGTTATATACATTTCATATTCACTTAAATCATATTTCACATTCACAAATCATTGAAACTTTTTATTACATTTAAATCATACATATCAAATGTATATGACATGCTCGTGAGTCTCACTTTCAATTGTTATTGTTGTGACCGAGTGCCTATAACTGTCCTGTATTCATTGTGGATACTGGGCTCATTAATAACTGTCCCTTATCTGTTGGGGATACATGGCTCATTTTACATAGTGAGCCTTTGGCTCTTAATCACTTTCTGAGATTTAAGCTCTTTTTCAATGGCTACTTTGGTTACAACAGTCTTTATATGTTAATGCATTGATGCAATGAAATACATCACATTCACATATAGTCAATCAGTCACTTGATTTCAGTTTCACTTTCACATTCACATTTAACGTCGGATCTTGGTCTAGCATTCAATAATAATGTTGAGTATCACTTATTCATTCAAATTCACATTCAAGGAGCACTTCCAATGATTTTTACATTTATCAAACTCCTCGGACTATTTATGTCTGGTATTGTTTCAATCACATTCACAATCAATAGTAATTCAATGTAGAAATTTTAAATAGAACAAACAATGAAAATGAGACCATCTAGGTTGACTCATAGTACGCTCCAGATTAGTATTAGCTTCTATGATCCGGAAACATTTGGATGCGGACGTTCTATCCTTCATATCAACATCATGCAATGCACATATTACACACAAATTATTAATTGCACAATCACATAAACATTCAATTATACACATATGTATATATGTAATGTATAATGCATGTTCATATTGACTATTCCAGGTATGTTTTCTTAATCATACCTCTTGATCATTCAAACCTTATCATTTGTATGTGTCTAACTTTTTCTTAGGTTTACACCTTAAGAACACTTGATTAATCTAATATCATAAATCAATTACTCATCGTTTCTTTTCTAGCATTATATGCTCTCATAATACCCAATTCTCATTCATCTATACTTAATACTCATCATTAATTTCCTTTGAATCTCATTAGCATTCATAAGATCACTTTCATTCATCTCACTTTGTCATTCTCACAATTTCATCGGGTCTAGGTCCCTTAGGCAGACCTTATGTCAGTAGGGCGGACATATACCTATATATACTATCTTTCAGCGTAATTTTAGTCCAAATGGCCAGTAAATGTCCATTGGGCAGACTTCATGTCCACTAGGCAGACATTCTCGAGTTTTCCAACTTTCTAGCTCTGCCCATGTCTGTTGAAGGGACATAATGTCAACTGGGCGGACCTTCACGGGACATCTATAGAAATGTGAAAATTTGACCCCTTTAAACAGTGAAATCTCTCCTTGGGGTCTTCATAGAAGTTGTAGAACTCGAAGCCCTCTTAGAAAGCATACTTAAATGACCTCAATCTGACATCCACAAAAAAAGTTGTCTCTTGCCCCATAATCATCCAATTGCATCCATATTTTTCATATTTCTAGCTCTTTACTTACTACATTCAACACCTTTTGCATGGTTTATCATTTCTAGTTTAATTACCCATAATTTTCCCATCATTCTTAACTCCATTTCAAATCAATACCATCTACAAACAAATCATAGTCCATGATTGATCATGAACACTAAAAACATAACATATACATATATACATTCATCATCAACTTTCTGCACTTTCTCAAATTCATTTCTACTTTCATTTCATCTTTAACTATCACCTTAATTCTTCCCATTTCAAGACACCACATTAATCCCTTTCTTTAGCTCTAAAATCATTTTAGTTCATCTCCAAAACACCCAAAAAGATCCACGTTAATACACCAAGAAAAAAAATATAAAACCTATTATTTATCAAAATTTTCTGCACTTTTTCCTACACCATCTTTAATGATCTTTCCATTTCAAATTCATCTCTACAATAACTTATGAAATATTAATCATCATATATGTAAAAGCAAGATAATTATATGCTCATTTCATCAACCACACTTTAACATATGTTCATCACCCATTCATCTACATCTTTGCACACTCTCATACACCATTTACTTTATCAATCTAATATTATAACATTCCATAATCTATTACCCATCATAAACACAAAGGCAGGATATTAGTATGTCCATTATTCATCCATGTTACACACATATATTCAACACCATTCTCATAGTCATTAAATCTCAAAATAATCACCCTATTTAATTCATTTAAAACAACCCATAAAGATCAAAGTATAACTTACTTGTTCATCCAAAGCTTCTTTAAAAATCATCATGAAACCCTAGCCTCCCACGTCACACAATCATCTTTCATAGAGGAATGGGTTGGGTGTTTTAATGATAAGAAGAAGAAGACAACAAAGATCTTGGAGTGATAAGTTGAAAGAAAAATAAAAAAAACTTAATGTTAAAGGTTGGAGAAAAGAGAGTGTCGTATAAGGATGGAAGAAGAGAAGAATGAAGAAGATAAAGAACAAATGTAAAGAGAAGAGAAAACGTGATTTATCCACATGAAAGACAAAAATTAATATAGATAGTCTTGGAAGAGTGAGTTACGAGAGTGTGAGGTGTGTGACATGTGGTGTGGCAAGTGACATATGCCACTTGCCATATGTCACTTTCTTATGGTCTCTCCTTGGTCCTTTATTTAACTAGTCAATTTGTCTTCAATTTACAATCCAATTTTCAATGACATATGTCATTAAATCCTAACGTCATTCATCAAAATTTCTACTGCCATCTGACACTTATTCTTACTACTATTCATCAATTGTACTGCCACTTGGCATTTTTTCTAGTCTAAAAATTACCCAAAATTTTCATAAATTTTCCTAAATTTCACCAAAAATTCTAAATCACTAATTATACACACCAACTCAATTTTTAAGACAGATAAACCACAATTCAAATTATAATCACATTAAATATCAATTATACCCGTAAAATGTCAAATGAGTGCATGAACAGTTATTAAAATGTATGCAAAACACTCAAATTCACGTGTATGTATACTAACATTATGCATAAGTATGAAACACATTTTTCTAATCTTTTATTGCTATTTTTCATTTATAGAAATTTAGGGTTCTAACACTTAATATGGAAACGGTATGTTACAATTCTCTCCCTTTAATATTTCATCCTCGAAATTCTTATCTGATTGATCAAAAAGGCAGGGGTATTGTTTCCTCAAATGCTCCTTCGTTTCCCATTTAACTTCATCACTCGAATAATTTCTTCCAATTGACCATAGTCAATGGAATCACTCAGTCTTCCAAGTACTTATTCAGATATCCTTCTTTCTTAACTGATTCCTTAATATATCTCATATTACTCGTAAGTTTCATTTCCTGTGCTGACAATACATTTATCGGATCATACCAATATCTCCTAAACATACTCATGTAACACAGTGCAAATATGATATTTCTTTGTTGGTAAGACTAACTTAAGTCAATGGTCCTATGCTCTTAATAACTTCGTATGGACCAATACAATTCGGGCTTAGCTATCCTTTTTAACGAACCTTAGCACACCTTGCCAAAGTGGTACTTTCAGAAACATTTTATCTATCTCTCTATATCCATATCTTCAATGTTGATCCACCTAACTCGTTTATTTTTCTTAAATCACTTAATTTTTAAAACAGTTCAATTTCACTTATCAATAGCATCTCGAATAAATTATGGCCTTCAACCATTTTTTAGGCCCTCTCCATCTCAATATAAGAGCGGATGACACATTCTGTAATGTAACACTTTATACGATGTCCTACCGATACCACTGTGATAATGATTTTTATAATCGAATTCAATCAAAATTGTATATTGATTTCATATTCCTAGGAACTCTAAAATATAAGATCTAAGAATATCTCCAACATTTAAGACTATTGGTAATTCAAACATTCAGTCACTTAATTCTACATGCTTAGCTGCTAAATGATGTTTCAGCGTATCCATACTAGGATGTATAACATAGGCTGTTATTTGTGCTTTCTCTAATAATCTTTTTGCTCAATCTTCTTTATCGGATACAGATACTATTTACTACAATCATAAAATATCATTTTTCCTATTCAATTCTAAATTCAAATTCATTTCCAATTCCTCAATAAGATTCACAAATTTTGAATCCTGACTTAGGGCTTTTCTAATCCTTTCATATAAAACTAATTCAATATAGCTAATATTACTGTGATGTGCCAAAAATTCAACTCGACATTCTATGCTCTTTATTGCACTAGATTTGGTAACCTCAATATCTAAATTTGTGTTATGCTGCTATTCAATTTTTTGTTCCATGCATCAGCTTACAAAACAAGCTTTATTGGGAAATATTCATTTGTACATCATAATCTTCAAGTAACTCTATCCATTGTCTCAGTCCCATTTTCAATTCTTTCAACTCAATAATTACCTCAAACTTTAGTGATCCGTATATTTATATATAGATCCAAAATGTTTCACTGTACATATAACATCTCCAAGCTCTCGAAGTAATTACTATTGTAGCAAATTCTAAATCATGTATCAAATAATCAACTCATGAGACTTTAATTGACTTTATGCATACAAAATCACTTTATTATACCGCAACAAATTGCATCTTAATCTCTGGTGCAAACTTGATCAAGTTGAAACTCACTTTTATTGAAGTTGGCCTATAATTATTTCTCCTTCATGATATGTAAGATTTACATCAAGTATAAAAAAATATTCCTTTCAAATTTTCGAATATACTTAATTTTCGTCTTATGATCACCATCATTAATTAATCCAAGCAAGGTTGGAATACTTTATTCGTTATATCATGAATACTGATGGGGACATTTATCAACCCAAACAGATATCACCAAGACTCAATGCACGCATATCTGGTCCTCAAAATCCTTAACTAACTAATTCCTTAATTGGGGTAATGTTATCTCATGTTTTTTCTCAGTCTCTTAATTGACTTCTTTTCTTGAATGATTTTCTTCATTTAATCGTTTTCCTCAAATTTCTCTTCAATTGATTCTAATGTCAGATCATTCTTACTAGTTTCTCTACACATTTTAATTTATTTACAACTCTCAATTTTCTGAGCACACAAGTCAAGCCTAACTTCTACCTTTGGAATATACAAATATAGAATACATTATTAATCTACATTCCTTTGGCAATAGCATAGCAATAATATCATCTCGTGAACCTAAAAATGTAAATGGGTTACCTTTCAACAAAAATATACATGTATTCTTTGTAGCATATTCAACTTCTTACGCCTAAGTCACAGATAGAAATGGAACTCCAACATTCACTTCTAAGAATGCATTTCTAATTCATTCATCTGGTCTACTTAACCTAATTAAGTGAAATTCTTCTTCAAAAGAAGATTTCTTGTTACTATTATCTATACTGTTCACGTAATCCTTATCAATCAACTGTTTTCATCATTGCTTGTTAGCCATTCTTAGTACCTCAAGAAGATCAATTTCAACTATTCATAATATCTCAATAAGATCAATTTCTGTCATAACTTATATGATCAGAATATTCTTTATAATCAAACTCAGTGAAGCAATAAACACATTCATTTACTCTCCAAATTTTACAAAATTCACGTTCATTCCATACTAATTTAACTATCATATTGATTTCATTAAAACTCTCAAAACACCACTCATTTGATTCTTTTTCATTCTTTTAATCCCATTCATTCTTGTAACCTTAACTCTTTCTGTAATACATTAAAAATTTTCTCCATAGTTCATCATTTCATTATATCTGTTTAAATGCTTCCACTGCTCTACTCTGAGTCCTCTCAAAATTTTAACTATGGGGACTATAACTAGAGAGTACTCAATATGTCATAGATCACTCCCTATACCACATCTAAGTATATATTACATATATGCTCAATAACATTATTCACTAATGTAACCACATTATCGGATATGCATTCACAATAACAAATCAACTTAACCTTGAAGACTTTGATATATATATCGCTATCATTCATTTCATCTTACATATGTATGTTCTTAATCAATTTACAATTATAAATATATAACCATCATGAAATTTCTAATCTCAATCCACAGACATAACATTACGCTCAATCATAAACTTTTATCATGATAATCCAATAACCATTTCAGTTCCGAATTCAACTTCTCAAAGTCGTAGTAAATTTTGTTTTCTTTCAACTTGGATTATAGACCATAAATCTTGTCATTTGTACTAATATCTCTGCTTTTCCTCAATCAGTCCACGAAAATAATTTCACATCCATATCAATTCAGGGATGTATAAAATAACAATGCAATATTGATATCATATTTGATGACACAACTATAATTTCCATTGCACGAAATCTTTGTCTATCATATCAAACCATATACTATTTCTCATTTCTAAATATCCACAAATTTTCATTTTCTTACATTCTGATAGATCATCATCTTTCTCATTACTTCTAACAACTTAAACTCTTAACGAATGCTCATGCGTGTCACTCATGTAAATGTGACTCACACTGGGGATCAATTGCCACTGTATGCTAAGAAATGTCTAAAACGCATGTATCTTGACATATAGTTTGAAAAATGCCCATATAAGATACTAAGTTTGGGCTCTAATACCAACTTTGTAGCACACCACTCTCATAGGGCATATTCCCGAACACTCCGACAGCATTTGAGAACATAATCTACTAGGGTGGCATGTTAGAACAGTCAAACAATCAAACTTATTGAAAATTTTTCTTCGAAAGAAATCAACGCATAACACTGAAAACCAATAATCAAAATCGGCCCATTTTCATAAAAATCATAATCAAAATTGTCATTACAAACTCATATTTGATCAAACGTTAAACACATTGTCGGAATTTCAATAATCTTTTGGGCCCATTGCAAATACCAAAATGTATTTGATCACAAATTTTATTACAAACATAACTCATTTGTACAATAAATGAAGCTTGCAAAATACAATATTTAATACTAAATTTACAAAAAATATATACAGACGCCAACTGATCCTGACCTCTATCTCTTACTCAAATGCAGTGGCTCGACTAATTTTTCTAATTGGAAATCTTTTCTAAGCCTAAAAATTGTTGCGAATATTGGGTTGAGTTTTACGAACTCAGTGAGTGGACCATCTTCGATGGTTGACTCAATTACATAACACATCAATTCATGTACTCATAAAATTCACATCACTTCATCAATTCAACCTGTTAAGTCATATACATTTCATATTCACTTAAATCATATTTCACATTCAGAAATCTTGAAACTATTTATTTCAACCATTTAAATCATACATATCAAATGTATATGAAATGCTCATGAGACTCACTTTCAATTATTATTGTTGTGACTGAGTATCTGTAACTATCTCGTATCCATTGTAGATACTAGGCTCATTAATAACTGTCCCTTATCTGTTGGAGATACATGGCTCATTTTACATAGAGATCCTTTGGCTCTTAATCACTTTCTGAGCTTTAAGCTCTTTTTTGGTGGCTTCTCCGGTCACAACAACCTTTATCTGTTCATGCATTCATATAATGAAATGCTTCACATTCACATATATTCAATTAGTCACTTGATTTCAGTTTCCCTTTCACATTCACATTTATCATCGGACCTTGGTCTAACATTTAACAATAATGTTGAGTATCACTTATTCATTTAAATTCACATTCAAAGAGCACTTCTGATGATTTTTACATTTATCAAACTCCTCAGACTATGTTTGGTATTGTCTCAATCACATTCATATTCAGTAGTAATTCAATACAGAAATTTTAAACAGAAAAAAAAATAAAAATGAGACCATCTAGGTCGACTTACAGTACGCTCCAGATTAGCATTGGCTTCCATGATCCAGAAACATCTGGATGCGGACGTTCTATCCTATATATCAATATCATGCAATACACATATTGCACACACATTATTAATTACACAATCTTATGAATATTCAGTCACATACATATGTATATGTGTTGTGTATAATGCATGCTCAATGACAATCCCGAGTATATTACCTAAATTCACATCTTATGTTCATTCTCGTCTCATGAATCATATGCGTCTACTTGAACTTAGGTTTACACTTTATTTGTACATGATCATTCTAAGTTCATCATTCAATCCTTATCTTTTGTATGTGTCTAGTTTATTCTTAGGCATACACCTCAAGAACACTTGGTTATTTTAATATCATAAATCAATTTCTCGTCATTTCTTTTCTAACATTATATGCTCTCATAATACCCAATTCCCATTCACATTTACTTACTACATATTACTCATCTCCTTTGAATCATAATTACAATCATATGAACATCTTCATTCCCATTATACTCATGCCTTTGGTATCAACAATTCATTCTTTAAGTTATAACCTCAATTATCACTTCATACATATCACACATTTAATAACTTAATCTAAGCATCATTCTATGTTCAATTCAAGCTCCATTGAAGCCTAAATTAAGTCCAAATGGCCAGTGAATGTTTGATAGGTGGACCTTCTCGAGTTTTTAGCTTTTCATCCCCGCTCATGCCTGTTTGCAGGGACATTATGTCTGTTGGGCGGACATTCATGGGACACTTACAAAAATGTGAAAATTTCACCCTTTAGATAGCAAAATCTTTCCTCGGAGTCTTCATAGAAGTTGTAGAACTCGAAGTTCTCTTAGAACGCATACTTAAATGACCTTAATCTGATATCCACAGTAAAAGTTATGTCTCTTTTCCTAAAATCATCCAATTGCATCCATATTTTCTATATTTCTTACTCTTTACTTACTATATTCAACACCATATGCTTGGTCTATCATTTCTAGCTTAACTACTTATCATTTCCCCATCATTCTTAACTCCATTTCAGCTCAATATCATCCATAAACAAATCATAGTCCATGATTGATCATGAACATTAAAAGTAGAACATATACGTATATACATTCATCATCAACTTTCTGCACATGTTCAACTTCATTTTCACTTTCATTTTATCTCTAACTATCACCTTAATTCTTCCCATTTCAAGACACCACATTAATCCCTTTCTTTAGCTCTAGACTCATTTTAGTTCACCTCCAAAACACCCAAAGAGATCCACGTTAATACACTAAGAAAATAGAACATAAAACCCATCATCTATCAAATTTATCTGCACTTTTTCCTACACCATCTTTAATGATCTTTCTATTTCAAGCTCATCTCCACAACATCTTACGAAATATTGATCATCATCTATGTAAAAGCAAGACAATTATATGCTCATTTCATCAACCACATTTAAACATATGTTCATCACCCATTCATCTATATTTTTTCACATTCTCATACACCATTTACTTTTTCAATCCAATATTATAACATTCCATAATCTATTACTCATCAAAAAAACAAAAGTAAGACATGGGTATATCCATTATTCATCCACGTTACACACATATATTCAACACCCTTCTCATAGTCATTAAATCTCAAAATAAACACCATATTTAATTCATTTCAAACAACTTATGAAGATCAAAGTATAACTTACTTGTTCATCCAAAGCTTCTTTAAAAATCATCATGAAACCCTAGCCTCCCACATCACACGATCATCTCATTTTAAGGAGGAAAAGGTTGGGTTTTCTTGTGGTAAGATGATGAAGACAATAAAATGAAAGTAATAAATGATGGATAAAAGCAAGGTGCAACGTTAATAGAGTTTAGTGAAGCAAAGTCGTGAAGGAGAAGAACAAGAAGAAGAAAAGAAAGCATTTGGCCCATGAAAATAAAAGAAGAGATGGCCATTTAGGATAACATCGTGGGTTAATATAAGTGGTATGGCCAGTGACACTTGTCACTTGCCACATGTCACTTTCTTATGGCCTTACTTTGTTCTTTTAAATAACTAGTCTATTTGTCTCCCTATTGTAATCCAATTGACTCCCAATTTTTAATAACATATGTCCTTAAATCCTAATGTCATTCATCAAAATTTCTACTACCATTTGACACTTATTTCTGCTACTATTCATCAATTGTACTATCACTTGGCATTTTTTCTAGTATAAAAATTATCCAAATTTTCAAAAAATTTCCTAAATTTCACCAAAAATTCTAAATCACCAATTATACACACCAACTCAATTTTTAAGACACATAATCCACAATTCACATTATAATCATATTAAATATCAATAATACCCAGAAAATGTCAAATGAGTGCATGTATAGTCATTGAAATGTGTGCAACACACTCAAATTGATATGTGTATATACTAACATTATGTATGAGTATGAAATGCATTTTTTCTAATCTCTTATTGCTATTTTTTATTTATAGAAATTTAAGATTCTAACCCTTAGTATGGAAACTGGATGTTACAGGAAATATGACTTAACATAAAAGGGACCATGATGTATATGGGCTATGGAAGAAGAATAACTCATTAGCTTGCATTATATTGCTGAACATCATAAACAATAACATCTTGCATGGGTTTAAAATATATGAAACTGCTAAGGACATATGGTCTGCATTAACTGCACTACTTAAGAGTACCTTAGTGACCAAGATACAGTTACTCACTATCAAGCTTGACACATATAAGAAGTGCCTAGATCATACAATGCAAAAGTGTTTAAGGCAAATGTTAAATATGATAAGTGAGATAACGGATGTTAGTAATAAATTATCTAATAAGCAATAAGTGTAAGACGTAATTCACTCTTTGCATTAGAGTTGGGAGTATATGAAGATGCATCTAACTCATAATAAGGGCATCAAGACCGTGGAAGATGCAGTTTAACATCTCATGAAAAGTGTTTAGAAGTCTCAAAGATGTCTTCTGAGGTATATGCATTTAACTCTAACTCACATGGAGCTGTGACCAATAAGAGAAAACATTATGGTGGGCATACCGCCACTCTGCTTAGGACTCTAAGAAGTCCAAATGGAATCAATATAGAAAGGGTAAACATCCCTTCAAAAAAAGGAATATGAAACATTTCAAGTGTTATAATTGTGACAATATGGGTCACTTTGCTCATGATTACGGCGAGCCTAAAAGGTACAACATTATTGAACAGACATTTGTTTAGTGAATGTTTCTTGTTTTGTTTTTCTAACCAAATCACATCCTTTATGGATTGTAAACACAGAAGTAACCAACCATATAGTGAAGGATAGAGATGCCTTCGTAGAGTTCCAAAAGATCTCATATGAAATGAAATGGCTTCATATAGGTGACAATTCCAACGCAGCTGTACAAGGGATTGGCGCATGTAAATTAAACATGTGTGGTTCTTGACCCCTTATCCTATATGAAGTATTATATGCTCTACAGATCTGAGGGAATCTTCCTTCTGTGTTCATGTTATTTAAACTTAGTTTTCATTTAAACTTCCACAATGATGAAATGGATTTTTACTTTAGATCTATTTGTTATAAGTGTGGTTCTATATTTAATGGTTTTATTATACTGGACGTTGTGGTTATAAATAATAATATTAGTTATAAGTCAGTTACGTCATCTAGTACTTCTAATAATGATGCAATCTTGTGGCATGCTAAACTATGTCATATTGGTCAAAATTGAATAAGTTGATTGACTAAGGAGGGTTTATTAGGTAATCTAAGTCAAATAGATCTACTTATGTGTGAACATTGTCTAGCTGGTAAAATGGTTATAAAACCTTCTGGAAAGGGAGCACAAACTTCATACTCGTTGTTATTAGTTCATTATGACATTTGTGGTCTAATGAATGTAAAGGTAAGATATGAGACTTTATATTTTATCACTTTTATAAATGACTATGTATGGAATAGTCACGTCTATTTAATTTCTCAAAAATCAGAAGCATTGAGTTGTTTTATCAAATACATGAATTTAGTTAAGAATTGATTAGAAAGGAATATAAAAGCATTATCAACTAATTGAGGATAAGAGTACTTTGTCTGATAAGTTAAAAATTCTATATGATGAAAAAGGAATAGATAGATAGTTAATTATTCCAAGAACCCCATAACAAAATAGTGAAGTAGAAAGATATAACAGAACGCTATTAGAAATGATTAGGTCCATAATGATATAAGCAAATTTGCTAATCACCCATTAGGGAGATGTGTTGCTAAGAGTTGCTTATGTACTTAATTGAGTGCCTACTAAATCAATTACAAGTACCTTATATAAGTTATGGATAGGTAGAAAACCTAACATGACAACTTTTAGACCTTGGTTATGTGTTACCTATATTCATGATCGCTCTTACAAATATGAGAAGCTAGATCCAAGACGGAGGAAAAGTATCTTTATTAGATACTCTGAACACTAAAAAATATATGTGCTCATAAGTGAATAAGGTAGTGAAAGAGTAACTGAATTTGAATTATGAGATGTAACATTTTTAAAGAATGAGTTTCCAAAGCAGGGTGAAATAGGAAAAACCTATTTCTATACAAGACACTTGATCAATATATTTTTGTTATGAGGAATCAAAAATGGTGAAATTAAACCTAGTGGGAGCACTTTGGATATGAAAGAATTGACTCAAAATTAGTACATATTATAACCTACTAAAAGTTTACCTATGGTATCTAACCTGAAAAATTTATGAATATGTTTCTAATGACACTCATTTGTGATTCAATAATTGAGGATTTGTTCCTTGATGTCATTTTGAAATAGAAGGGAAAATTCAAATGAATATCCCATAAAAAGATGGTGAGCTAAAGAATATACAAAAGGCTCTAATTGGTCTTACTAAAGAAAAATGGATGAAAGCAATGAAAGAAGAAATGAATTCTTTAAGCTCAAATCAAGTATAGGACTTGGTGGATCTCCCTAATAGATATAAAGTTATTGAAAACAAATGGGTTCTACAAAATCAAACGAAATGTTGATGGCAATATTGAAAGATACAAAGCATGCCTCATAGTGAAAGGATATACACAACAAGAGGCAATTGATTATGACAAAAATTTTCACCTAATATGAGGTTTGCTTCTATTTGTATAATCTTGGCTATAGTAGTTAGTTGGGATCTTGAATTACATAAAATGAATGTAAAGAGTGCTTTTCTAAATGGAGAATTAGAAGAAGAAACCTACATAGAACAATGTGAAGGTTTCATAGAGGCAGGCCAAAAATATAAAATGTTTCAGTTATTAAAATTGAGATATGGTCTGAATTAGCCTTTAAGTTAGTGGTATATATGTTTTTATAATATAATCATTCTATATGATTTTCATATGCTTAATGAAGACCACTCTATATATATTAAAAGATCTAAAGATAAATTTGTAATTTTATTTTTATACATAGATGACATTTTGATTGCTTGTAATGATTATGAGTTTGTCAAGCAAATCAAAGATTGGTTGTTAATTGAATTTAGATGAAAGGCATGGGTGAAGCTTAATATATTTTTAGAGTTAAGATTTCAAAAGATCGTTCAAAAAGAATATTGTTACTTTCTCAAGTTACTTATATTCAAAAGATTTTAAAACGATTCTGTATGCAAGATTGCAAACCAATAGATTATCTTATTGCTAAACACGAAGGTCTCAGCAAGAAGCTTTGCCTATCTACGCTATAAGAAAGGGAACAAATGAAGAATATTCTATATTCTAATGCATTTGGAAGTCCCCTGTATGTGCAATGATATGTTCAAGGCCAGATATTTGTTATGCTATTGGAATGGTGAGTAGATATAAGTCAAATATGGGATAAGTTAGTAGAAATAAGTAAACAAAATATTGAGATATCTACAAGGTGCAGTGGACTATGCAATATGCTATCAAAGTGATGACCTATGTATATAAGGATATACAGATAAAACTGGGAAGGAGATTTAAACAAAAGAAAATCAACCTCTGGATTTGTTTTCTTTCTCAATAATGGAGCAATATCATAGAAAAGCAGGAAGCAATCTTACGTTGCATTGTTTACAATGGAAGTTGAATTTGTAGTATTTTCAACAATAGTACAAGAACTATATGGCTTTGACGATTCTGGGTTCATTTAGGAGTCACTAAAACTGAAATTGATCCAGTGACTATCAATTAAGATAGTCAAGCAGCAATCACATATACAAAAGTTCCTAAATTTTTTGTAAAACCAAGCATATAGATACCAAGTTTAATTATATGAAAGTTATAGTCATATAAGGAAAAGTGAACATGAAGTATATATCTACATGAGATATGGTGGCAAACCTAATGATAAGGCCAATTTCTAGAGATCTATATATCGGTAATAAGAGTTGGAGGCTCTTAGAGGAAATGCAAGCCTGGCATTGAGAAGACAGCTAGCGAGGCCAACTGATCCGCGCATTGGTTCCCTTCACGATGTATGTGCTGGACCATCACCTCCCAGTTACGATAGATCAATTCCAGGATACCCGCAATCAAAACATTATTATCAGTCATAACTAGATTGGAAGATGATAAAATATTAATGACTTCTAGGGAATCCACTTCGACTACAATATGTCGATAGCCCCGCTCCCACGCTAGGGTAAGACCTGAGTGAACTCCCCAAAACTCAGCAGTTAATGGTGAACCCCCACCAATGTTGTGGAGAAAACCACCACACCACTGGCCTTGGTTGTCCTTGAGTAAGCCCCCAGTAGTGGTAAGGTGTGGAGCCTGTTTAATTGCCCCATCGGTGTTCAGTTTGACCTACCCCTAGATTAGTTTGATCCAGCCAACCGATTGGCCCTGGGCCAGCCCCTGCTGGGGAAACACTCTAGATTCGATGATTCGCGCTTGCTCTATCCAATCGACATATTCCAGGCTTATGTAATATTTAAATGTCGTAAGAAATATTTCTCTTTATACGTTCATTTATTGTAATATCATATTTAAATGAGAATATTTAATAGAGATTATACATTGGATAATACGTGATATATTGTGTAAATATATATAGGGATATAAATTAAAAGTATGTAATACAGATTATAAATTGGCTTTCTCACACAAGCAATTGCCTCTAGTGATTTGTGATTACTAAAGATGAGGCAAGCTTAAAGGTTATTATCTAGATGATAATTGAGAGCAAGAAACTTAAACCATAAATGTCATATTATATTATAAGGAAGTTGGTAAGAAGTGATTAGATGATCACTATATCTATCTTAAGTTGCTAGATGCGATTTCTAAAAAATTCTTTGTAAAGTAGGTAAGTGAACTCAAGATAAACATTTAGTATGTTTGAAATAATATTTATATGGTATTTTATTAATGAAAGACCTTCACATAAAATGAATTATGAGTGAATACTGCAGCACATAACTGATACCATATGTGCAAATACAACCATAAAGGGATTAATGTAATTTACAATATCTCAACTTACATTGTGTGAGATCCTTAAGGTTAAGGTGCCTTATTAATTAAATACCTTTAAAACTCTTGTCTGATTCTCGAGAATAAATTTAAAGTTTGGTACTTTAGAATATTATCAGCATATAAGTTATGGTGCAATCTTATGAAATGATTACAGGAAAGCAAATTAAATTTGAATTAAAAGAATTCAGAACAGATAAAGGTTATTATGTTTAAAGACTCATATAAAATGTATTCAAATGTGGCCACCGTCTCTTAGTAAGATAATTGAATACAAAACATTATATAATGAAATAAATGAGATCATAAGGATATTAATGCTAGATATGACTAGGTATAACATATAATATCTACTTAAGGACACATTGGTCCCAGGATCGATTCATTAATTGAGATGTCATATCCTCCTAATAGATGTATGACAATGAATTCTTGTTAAACACTGGTCATTCGGTTTATTGAATAAGTGAGAAATTGTAGAATCTTGATCATTTAAACCCATCATATGTGTTGGGAGATTTTGACTATTGAACACACGTGATAATTTAGGATATGCCATTTAATATTAAATGTTAAAAAATAGTAAGTTTTAAATGTAATATAAAATAGTTTAAAACTTCCCAAAGATAAGATTACAATAGTAATACAGTAAAGACAAAAAATGGTCTTTACTTGTATGTTCTTTGTGAAAGATCTTTTAATCTGTGGAAACTAGAAACTCATTCAAGTAAGTGATAAGTTTTAATGATGCATATACTTATAAGAGATCATATTTTTTATCAACATATTATTTATGTGTTAGACAACATTTCTTTCAATTATAAATTACAAATTCTAATTTAACTTAAATTAATAAGACTAAATCCTTATAAAATCTTCTGGTAATCTATAAGTTGCAAGGATTGTTTAATTTATTTTTCACCATATTTATTTTCATCCAATATTTTCATAGATAAATTTTCTTTTGATATATGATTTTTTATGTTTAACTAAATTTTTTTAATGTACAAGAAAACAATTTCGTTCGTAAGTGGACTTTGGTTAATTCTTCTAACAATCTCCTTTATGAAGATTTGATTAAGAACCAATCATTCTTTAAATCACTTTGCCATTATCATGTTTCTTATATTTTCGTCATATTGTAAAAGGATGAACATAAAATAAACTTTTCACTGTTGACATTTTTAATCACAAAATCTAATATATTGTCTTTGGTATGATATTTTTGCATATCCATAGTTTTGATACATGATGTATGCTAGTTATACATTACTTTTAGCATTATTTTCATAGCACATTACTTGTATTTTAGATGAATTTAGAAGAATTGGTACTTAAAATGAGAAGTATTCGTATTATTTCTACCTATTTAAGGAAAAGGAGCAAAAATTGGCGTAACTTGAAGTAAATTTAAAGGTAACAAAGAAAGACTCTTGAATACAACACTTACACATCACCATGTTAGGGCTATATTCTAAAGTGGTCAGTTTTGTTTCTCCTTTGTAGTTATGCACACCATCGTATTACCCTTGGGATTAAAAAACACACTGATAGGATTGAATTATCTTATATTTTCTTATGTATTTCCATGTTATTTCAATCCTATTTTCAAGGTAAAATGCTTAATTTGTGTTCAATTTGTGTTGACTTCTAGGTTGGATGTCTTGATATGTATTTGAGACTAAAAAGACAAGATTCTAACGCAAATTGGAGCACAAATGCAAAGATCTGTGAATGAAGATGGACAGTAGGAAAATGAAAAGCAAAACGACAATGTAAGAAGAAGAAAACGCGATGCAGGAGGTTGGAAGTAAAATGCGTTGCATGTGTTTAATGCTACACATAGCGTTAAACGCATGCATTAAAGCTAGTGTTACATTTAGGGAAAAAACGTATAAAAGGACAGCAGCTGAGGGTTTTGGCGTGGAGAAGAACATGGGACTTTATTCGTCCCATCAAGCTATAGTGAGGGGCGTGGAGAGAGGAGTGGTTGTAGAGAAAATAGAATGGAGATGCGGCAGAAAGAAATAAAGAAGAGAGTGGTGTGGCGATAGAAGAGAGAAGAGTGGCAAGAGAAACAAAAGAAAAGAGTGGGGCGGTCGGCAGAATAAAGAGAGAAGGAACGTGAATAGTAAGTAGTCCGTTGATATTAAATTGTCACTTCAATGAATAGTACTATGAATAGTGAAGAAGAGAAGCTTAGGCAGTGAAGAGATAAGGGTCTTCAGCTGGGGAAATACGTAAGGGGTTGATGCATTTTTCTTGGAATAGACCCATGGAAGGCTAAGATCCTGACACCGGTTTGGAGGTAATATCGACATCGACAAACCGGGTTAATTATTTTTTTATTATTTTTGTTGTTTCTTTCTCTC
>JANIIA010278905.1:0-22208 GCA_027478495.1 Erythroxylum alaternifolium | reverse complement strand
CTGCAACCAAACACATTTCTGTCCTCGAGACGGAGACAATTGTCCCCTGCAACCAAACAGCTCACTGTCTCCAATTTTTGTTCCGTTCCGTCTCCACATTTCCGTCCCTGCACCATGGGGACAGTAACCAAACAGACTGTTAGGGCTCTAAGTGACAGAATTCCTGATTCCAAATCTATTAACTATTGTTTACGTGGAAATTTATTATTATTTTTAACTAAAGTCTTAAAAAAAAGAGTTTTTGGAAATTTGAAGATTATAAAAATTGATAATTTTAAAAATTAAAAATTTTCTTAAATTATAAGAGAAATCTATATTACATTGACTTAAATTCGATTAGGTTGATAGAATGTGAGAAGAAAGTCTAAGGATCAATTAGTAATAAAAAAGAAATCGTTTGTTCTTTCAATAATTTTTTTAAAAAATGCATAGTTTTTATAATTATTAAATTCAAAATAACCAAACTTTGTAATCAATAAAAAATTTATCTTTGAAATCCAAGATAAATTAGAAGGGTCATTGTACGAAAAAGTCAAATTGCAGATAAATGATAGAAATCAAATCATACATAGTTTCCAAAAATTTTTCCAAACTTAGAAAAGTTTGAACTTGGAATGAGCATCAACTTTTCTGCCTTTTTTTTAATGATTGTGTACCGGACATGTTCAAATCCATTGTTACGAATACCATCTCACTACAACAGTATCAATTAATATCAGATATCATTTCGGGTATATTTTTAAATTTATAAAATAGTCTCTAAATTTTTTTAAAAATTACAAAATAATTTTTCAATATATTGTACTGTATAATTTATAATTTTACATCAATCTTACCTCTTAAAATTATAATAATAACAATAATTTATTCATTTTTATTAAATCAATCTTGAATTAAAGATTTGATTGAAACCAAAAGAACCCTATTAAAGGTTAGTAATAGAATTCCATTGTTAAATGTTCTTAAAATTAATGAGGTATATTCTCATTCTTTAGACAAAAAATAATAATTGATCATAAATTAAATTTATAAATAAATTATTGCTTAATTTAAAATCATTAAATAATTTAAAATATAATCAAAGAAAAAACTTTAATTTTGATGCATACAAATAAAAAAAGAAACCAAGTATAATGTACATGTGCTTGGATATTCATGAAATTAATATTTATCACATTAATTTGATTGATACTTTCAAGTTTTTACGTAAAAGAATTTTTCAAATTTGGATGGCATTTATTATATTTAGTTGGACCAACTTGCCGTTAAGTTGATTAGAATCGTTAGATATTTAGATGTGAATGAAGAGAGAGCTTATTTTGTCCTTTCGTTTGAAAGAAAACGGAAATAACACCGTAGTTACAAAACCTTAAATTTGTTTTCAGGCTGATACTCGTTGTGAAAAACTCTAACTTTTTCATCTCTCATCTCTAAACTCTCGTCTTTTCCTTATTTACTTTCCGATGAGTGTCTTACTTATTAAGGTCATGTTTAGTAAATGACTTATCAATTATTTTTAGTCGAATTGAAAGATTTTAGTTGTTTAACCATATCAAACTGTTGATAATTATGTTTGGTAATCAACTAATTAGGTTGACAGATTGAACTCAATCTACTAGGAATGTTAATTTTAGCTTGGCCTGATTTTGGCCCAAGTTTAACAGAGCCACAGGAGGGCTATGGGCCAAAATTGTTTGGCCTGACCTGTGACCCAACCGAAATGACAAAAATGACATCATTTTATCCGACCCAACCCATTGACATCCTTACAATTTGTTAATTTTGAAAACGCTATTATGATGAGCATTTTCTACCAACGTTTGAGAAATTACTAAAAGATTATTACATCCAAAAGTTATTAAAAATTACTTAAAGAGATAGAGATAGAAAAATTTACAAACCCAATTTCATATTAAGCTTATTAGTGTTATATTTGAGGAAAAACTCCTAGTGTAATCCGAACGAATACATTCTTAAGCTTATTTTTAGTAGCATTTTAGTGATCTCTTAAGTTCTTCAGTTGACCCTTGCCAATTTAAGAGAATCTCAAAAAGTTTTTAGTCAAACTCATTCATCATTGAGAAGTTGTATTGAGGGTTTTTAGTGTTCTTAAGGTTTGTTAGAAGATACTAGAGAAAATGATGGTGTTGACTTCTTTTGATCTTTCTAAATTATTTTGAGAATATTTAAAGAAATACTAAGATATAAATAGTTAATATTCATGTCCTTATAAATTTTTTAAGTCATACCCTCATTAATCATTTTACAAATAAACAGCTAGTACAAAACAATTAATTTTATCGAACATCTTTAAATAAACCGCTGATGTTATCCATTGGTCAAATCAACTATATTAATCCACTAATAGAATCAATTAACAGCTAATGTAATCCGCTGATTGCCAAATAGGGCCTAAGATCTCTTAGCCTTCTTTAATATCTTTCATGAAGCTCGACCTTCATCTCTTTCAATGGCAAGTTCCAAGGTGGAGCATAGAGTGGTACGATAGTTGTGGATGCAGGCGGTGACACGGTGGCAGTGGGTGGTCGGCGATGGTGGAGGGAGAGAGAATGTTGAAAATGGGTGGAGAAGAGAGAGAGACGAAAATGATATGCGAGTTATTTTGTTTTGATTTTTGTTTTATTGTAATTTAATCCCCAAAGATTTAGAAATTTACGATACCAATTGATATTTGGCCGGTATTTCAAATGTCGATTGGTACTAGCTAGTATTTAGCCGGTATTTCAAATATCGGACGGTACCAGACAAAAAATCAAGTATTGACTGGTACCAAATGAAAAATCCAATATTGATCGATATCGAAGACACTAATTTTGTACTGATTTTCTACTAGTATCAACCGGTACGATACGAAACTCATATCTTTGCTCAGATCTCTATCTCTTGACAATCTTTCTTTACGAATTTCAATATTCTCAATTTGATTTCATTTGGTGAGAAATAGAAATTGACAGAAATATTCTCTAAAATCAAGTTTGCATGTGTTGTTAACATGTGTTTATATACATGGATGACAATTTTTGGCCTATAGGCCTAAATTTAGTTGTTTTCAATGGTTGGCCTATGGGTCAGACCTAGATCCAAACTGACTCAAAACTTAATTATTCTAAGCAAAACAACATCATTTGCTTAGAAGAGTTAAGTCCCACGTAGATCTAGAGCAGTGCAGCTCAAGCTTAGACCCAATTAAAAAGATTACATTGTTCTATATTTTTAATTTTAAAAAATTATTTTAAAAAAATTGGTAAGGCTAGCCCATTGCCATCCCTATTTATATAGAAATTAGATGTTCTAATTTAGTCCAACTCAATTTTAATTTGCAGTTCAAAAACTCACTTATAGTTGTAGTCTTTTATAAATGCATGCATCAATTTCAAATTTGTAGTTATCTACCCTTTAGTTTGAAGAAAAAATGATAGCCAAAATATAATAGAATTGTAGTATCCAAATACAAGAAGTGAGTTGGATAAGAAACTACTTTCTAATTTAAAGACCAACTTTATAAATATAATAAAAATGATTCAAAATAATTAATATTTTATACAAAAACATATATATTCTAAAAAAGTAATTGATGAACAAAAATTATCCTCATATTACTAGACTTGATTGTTTCATTACTTTTGGTCGTCCTCTTTTCATTAGAGCTTTTAATAATTCAATAATTAACCTTGATTATTTACATATCTTATAATTATAATAGCCTGAAAAGCCATTTTAACTTCATCATTATGACGATGTCCACACACATATATAATTTAATTAATATTGTTCGTTCAAAATATTTTTTATATAAATATAAAAATGCATTTTTAACTTTATATAAATCAATATGTGGCATGTTTATTATATCAATTATGTAACAAAACAATGTAAAAATGAATGATCTATTCATAGTTGCTTTATGGCATTAAGTTAGGCGGCTTAACTTAGGCAAACAAAATTTTATTTTAATTTAGTCTAATATAAAACTCAATCGAATTTGGTTTATATGGTCAAAACTCAAGCTTAATTAGGTTTTAAGAAAAGCTTAAAGTCAATCAAGTTTCTTTGTTTCTCCTAAAGTTTAATCAAGCTGAGTTACGTTTGAAAATGTTAACCCAAATCAACTCATTGTATTCTTTATCATCACCACCATAACCCTTCAAAAATCCTAAAAATAGAATCTTTTTATTTACATTTCTCCTAAGTTTTCTCACTAAACAAATAGAAACTTAAGAAATAGAAAAGGAAACCATTCTCAACAAATAAAAGGAAATAAAAACTCATGTTTAGCAAACAAACAAAAACTAAAGAAATAAAGGGAAGTGAAAGTCACAAGAAAGAAATTAGAATAAGAATATTGGTAATGGATCTCCATCCCAAAGAAGGAATCTAGAAAGAAGTAAAAGAAGTAGATGAGAGAGAAGGTTTTAGAGAGAAAATTTTGGTTACTGTTATTTGTTCATCCTTGCTCCTCCTCTAACGACTATCATAACGACTAAAAAAATCGTTGGAAATCAACCATTTACAATGGGACAATTGTTCATTTAACACGACCACATTTCACTTATATGTTATTTACAACAATACGTCGTATCTATCTACATCTTTCTTCACAGCTTTCGTTCCTACACAACTATGTTTCACTTCATATTTTATTTATAGAGCTACATTGTATCTATCTTTGTCTTCCTCCATCAGCTTCCACTACAAGGTTGACCTCTGGGAAGCGTTGTTATATATCATACAAAAATTCCCAACAACTGTCATTATCTTTTGAGGAAGACCATTAGACTAATATCTGCATAATTGGTCGGTTATGGCAATTCACCAATTTTTGATCCAACACAATAATAGGTACACAAAGCATGGAATATAGAGATGGAGGCAATATAGGTGATGCCACTTCAGAATCAGATACCCCACGTTTCAATTGTGAAACATGAAAAATCCGGTGAATTCAGTTGGTAGATCAACTGTGTACACCACTGACCTTATTTTTAAGGTGAATTATGTTGTTAGCTAATAGATCAATTGTGTATGCCACTAACCCTATTCTTCAAAGAATTTTGAAAGGACAATAGAATAAAGCTGATAACATTTATGAAATGTATTTTTTAACGCTCTATTAATGATAAGACTGTAGCTTCAGATACACGTAATCTCCCACTGCAAAAGTTATTTCAGTGCTTCTTTTGTCAGTAATTTATTTTATTCGAGATGTTAGGTATTTTCTTATTATTGATGAGACTGTGTAGAAAGCAAAAATGGTGATCAAGTTCATCTACAATCAAGCATCGGACTTGAATTTAATGAGAAAGGATTTCACCAATGGTAGGAATTTATATTGTCCTGATATTAGAAGATTTGCAACAAATTTCTAATCAATTCAATGTTTTATTATAATGAAGAAAGAGTTAAGAAAAATGTTTACAAGTGATAAGTAGGTTACATCTGAGCATGCTAGGTATAATGTTAGATTGTATGTTTCTAAAATTATACTTGAAGATAATGAATTTTGGTCTCAATGTCAATTTGTCATTCGAGTTTATGAGGCTTTGGTGGGGGTACTTCGTTTGACTGATAGTGATGAGAAGGTAATAATAGTTTATTTTTATGATGTCATTAAGAGGGAAAAGGAAGCAATCAAGGCTAATATAAGAAGTAGCCCTTCTTTATACACATCTTATCTTGTAATCATCAATGAGAGATAGGAAAGGAAGTTTTACTTACTGTTGTTTACAACTAGGGAATTTTTAAATTTTAGTGTTTATCTCAGACCAAGTTTTACAAAGAAAGCTAAAGTTTGTAGGAGGATTTCATTAACCATTACAATAGTTGTTACTTATGAGAAATATCGTATCTCCTAAGCTCACAAACGGAGATTTATAAGGATATTTCTTATGATTTTGGGATGTCAATTGCTATTCATCAAAGGGACAAACTTAATCCAAGTATATTTTTTTTCACATCTAGAAAGCGTTGTTGTATATCATACAAAAATTCCTAAGAAGTGTCATTGTCCTTCGAAGAAGACAACTAGATTAATATCTACACAGTTGGTCAATTATGGCAATTCACCAATCATTAATCCAACACAGTAATAGGTACACGAAGCATGGAATACAAAGATGGAGGTAATATTGGTGATACCACTTCAGAATCAAATACCTTATTTTTTAGTTGCGAAACATGAAAAGTAGGGTGAATTCTGCTATCAGCTGGTAGATCAACTGTGCATGCCACTAACCTTATTCTTTAAAGAATTTTGAAAGGAAAATAGAACAAAGCTGATAACATTTGTGAAATGCTTTTTTTAATACTATGTTGACGATAAGATTGTAGCTTCATATTCACTTATCTCCCACTGCAAAAATTATTTTAGCTCATCTTTTGTCGGTAATTTGTTTCATTTGATTTTGTGTTCTACGTATATAAAACCCCAAAATATCCACTATTGCTTCCTTGTCTATTAAAACTTGATCAACTACTAAGAAAGAAGAATCACTTGTGAAGTATGAAGTGTATACAGGATGTTGAAAACCATAAACTGCTTAGAAAGGAGTAACATTTATCGACGAGTGAAATGTGGTGTTATACCATCATTCAGCTAATGACACCCATTGAATTCAATTTGTTAGATAGTCAGAAGTCAGACAACGAAGATAAGTTTCGATGGTACAATTGAGAATTTCTATCTAACCATCAATTTAAGGATGATAAGTTGTCAATAATTGTAGTTTTATGCCTCACAAATGAAACAATGCTCTCCAAAAATTACTTTTGAAGACTAATTTCAAAATGTGATCCATAAAAATCTTAGCAACTTTTTATATTATATAGGGATGGCGTATTGAAAGAAAATGAGCATAGTTGCTCATCCGATCAATGACTAAAAATCACAAAATAATCTTCTGATAATGACAAACCATCAACAAAATCGAAGCTAATATCATTCCGTACTTATTGAGGAATATGTAAAGGTTCAAGTAAACCAAGAGAAGCCACAGTTTCATTTTTGTTATGTTGACAAATCTCCATTTTATTACAAATTAAATACACGCTTGACCTCTTATAAAGTTCCAGCCACCTTGAATGTCTGCCATAGGCAGTAGCATGAGATAACTCAATTAGTTTGAGTTAGAGGTTTGTCCAACTTCCCATCACTATATGTCCATTCCATCTTAAAATATTATCTGTCCATGAATAAACTGCTCCCTTATAATCTCCTTCCTATATTTTTTGTATTATTATTTTAATAATGGTATTATGTTGCCAACTATCTTTAATTTCTGAAAGTAATCCAGTATTTACTTGAAAGATAGATAAAATGAAGAGTTCTGAACTTGACACTCTTGATAGAGAATCTACGGTAGAATTATCAACTCCCATTTTATACTTAATTGAAAAATCAAAAACCAATAGCTTTGCCAACCAACTCTGTTGAAACGGAGCGATGATTCCATGGTCCATCAAGTATTTCAAACCATAATGATCAATTTGTATGACAAAATGACTCCCCATGAGATAATGCAACCATTGTTTTACAGCCATAACTATAATTATAAACTCCTTTTCATAAACAGAAACGTGCTTATATTTGTTAGACAATGATTTACTAACAAAAGTTATATGATGGTTATCTTGCATAAGCACCACACCTACGCCTTTTCCATTAGCATCTGCCTTAATCACAATCTCCTTTAAGAAATCAGGAAGAGCTAATACTAAAGCGGTTATCAATGCATACTTCATCATTACAAATGTAAATGTCATCTCTTCGGTCCATATAAATGAATCTTTTTTAACAGGTTAGTAAGTAATTTGCTCATTTGCCCATATCTTCTAATAAACCTTTGGTAATAACCATATAATCCCAAAAATCCCCAGAGTTGACGAATATTTTGAGGTTGAGTTTAAACTGATACAACTATAGCCTTCTGAGGATCTATTGATACACCTTTACCACTAATAATGTGTCATAGATATTCTACTTGAGGGACCTCAAAAGAACATTTTGACAACTTCACATATAATTAATGATCCTTTAAACTCTCCATCACCAACTGTAAATGCTTCAAGTGTAAATCATAAGATCTACTATATATCATAATACCGTCAAAGAACACAAGCACAAACCTTCTCAAATACACTTTGAATATATGTTTCATTAAACTTTGAAATGTGACTGGTGCATTTATCAATCCAAATGGTGTTATAAGAAATTCGTAGTGCCCTTCAAGAGTTCTAAAGGTTGTTTTGTATATATCATCTTTATGCACCCGTATTTGGTGGTATCCTCCTCTGAAATCCAGTTTCAAAAAATATTGAGCACTATGTAATTCATTGAATAACCCTTCCACAAAAGGAATGGGAAACTTGTTGTTTACAGTACGTTGATTAAAGGACCTATAATCAACACAAAACTGCCAATATCCATCCTTATTCTTTATCAAAATTATTGAGGTTAAGAAGGGACTCACACTCTATCTAATAATCCCTTATTGTAGCATATCTTCCACCAATTCCTCCATAATGCTTTTTCTACAACCCAGAGTACCTATACGACCGTAGATTTATAGCCTCAGTTGCCTATTTTAGTGATATTATATGATCGTGAAATTTAGATGGAGTAACCCTTTGGGTTCTTCAAAAACCACTTCAAACTAATTTAACAAGTCTTTTAATTGTTCTTGAAATACTACAAGGGGTTCCACCTCTGACACTTCCACTAGTGAAGTTCTCAATTCCACATGCTGCTCATTTGTGCCTTTGGTTTCATCCTCTTAATACACCACCATTAATCAACATATAACATCTTTATTACTCCATATTCAAGCCAGTGCTTTCTTTGGTACCTCCACTTAGTTTCTGCATCCTTCACTAGTTAACTTCGTCTCCTCACTGAGCCAACAAAACTTTATAATTCTCTTTTGATAATTGAATACAATGTCATCCAATATAGACAACCATTGCACTAAAAGCACCATATCAGTCCCTCCTATATTTATTACTAATGTATCCACACAAAATTCCTTACCTCCATTTTCCATCTTAAGTTTCGTCATATATAATTGCATCTTAGCTTCATTCCTCCTCCTACCATAATTGACAGCTCCTTCACGTCTTCTAACTCTCTTCCAATTCTAGTTATTAATTTTTTATCCACAGAATTATGGGTACATCCCCCATCCACCAGCATATGAACTACAATTCCTAACATACCTTGCACTTTGATCTGTTGGTATTTCACAATAGGCACTCCTGACATTGCTTGCAAGGATATGCTCAGAGTCTCTTCTTCTTCATCTACATTAGCGTCCTTATTCTCCACCTCTTCCTTAACCATATACATTTATAACATTTTCTTTTTGCACCTATGTCTAAGAACATATTTGTCTTCACACCAAAAACACGGACCTTTAGCTTTACGTTTTGTCTAAATCCTTGTTAGAAGTAGTTTTGCTCCACCTCACTTCTTTGTCCCCCTTCAGAATTCCTTGCACAGTTGTAGGCAATAGACCTGGAGACTTTGATACACTCAGTGAATTTTTAGCAAAATTTGACCCCTTTTGATGGAAATTTCCCATTACTCCATAATGTGTGGTCACCATTTCATGTTTCCTTGCTAATTTATAAGTTTCTTATAAAGTTTTAGGATTCCATAACTTCGCCAGATACTCAATATCCACCTTCAACCCTTTCAAGAACATACTAACGAAATAAGGCTCTAGCATCACTAGTTTTTGTGATAACATGTCAAACTCAGCGCAATACTCGTTTAACGTTCCACTTTGTTTCAACTCCTTCAACTCTCTTATCAGATTCGAAAGCTACCTTTCCAACCCTCTACTCCAACGCCAACAAATAATCAACCCAATTATAAGGATCCTTGGTTATTCAATTCCTCACATATAAGTCATGCTAAGCTAGAGCTTCACATTCCAAATATATAGTAGCCAAATTGACCTTCAACTTAGTCGGTGTATGATCCAACATAAAGAATTGTTAGCACTTAAACACCCAAGCTCGCAAATTTTCTCTTTTAAACACCTTTAGCTTAATCTTATTAGACCTCATGGGAATGGCGTAATGTCCACCATAATAACCATCTCTATTGACATTATAGGAACCTTTGATTAGCATTTCCCCAAACTCCATTTTCACTACTATCTTTATGAAATAGTTGAGCAATTCAATCCTTCAATTATTGCATGCTTTTTTTATGCCTTATCTCCAACTCCTACATTTGGTTACGTAAACCTTCCTCTATATGTCTCCACTCTAAGCCTCGAGTTCCTTCTGCCATCTTGCGACATCTGCTATGGTCTCGCATCACGGCTCTAATACCAATTTGATTGATATTTGTAACCTATGTAATTTTGGGAAATATAGAGATTGAAACAATGAAATGAAGATAGAAAATGCAAAGAAAGAAGTGCAAGAAGTAGATGAGAGAGAAATTTGGTTATTGTTATTCGTTCTTCCTTACTCTTCCGCTAGTGACTATAATAACGGCTAAAACAACCGTTGGAAATCAACCATTTACAGTAAGACAAGTTTTCATTTAACACGACTACGTTTCACTTATGTGTTATTTACAATACTGCGTTGTATCTATCTACATCATTCTTCATCAACTTCCACTCCTACAAGACTACGTTTCACTTTGTATTTTATTCACAGACCTACGTTGTATCTGTCTTCCTGTTCCTCCATCAGCTTCCGCTCCTATCACATGTATTATTCTTGAGGAGAAATGGTGTATTCGTGAAAGATGTTTGACGAAATGCCCGTTAGGAATTTAGTTTCTTAGAATTCAATGGTGAATGGCCATTTGAAGTGTGGATGCATGGATTTGGCACTTGAATTATTTGGTTTTAACTCCTGAAAGGGAAGTTGTGTCATAGAGTTCTTTGATTGATGGGTATGTTAAAAGTGGATAGTATGGCAATGCTATCATTGTTTTTGAAAAGATGCAAAAGTTTGGTCCTACAACCAATGAGGTGTCTATGGCATGTGTGTTATCTGCTGGTGCTCGTATGGGTACTCTTGATAAAGGAAGGATAATGCATCATTATCTAGTTGAAAATGACTTGCCTTTGACATTGAATTTGCGAACCTCTTGTGGACTTATATGCTTGGGGCAATAGAGGAGGCTTTGGATGTGTTTCCTAGGATTCCAGTGAGGTAGGGTGATGTGTTAATTTGTAACTCCATGATTGGAGGACTGGCTACACTAGCACTTCCATGCAAAAACTCTACCAAAGGTGATCGTATTATAGGATTAGCTTCCGACATGCCTGTTACAATTTTTACTACCCAATAACCAATTTGGCCCCAAGGTAAAGAATAACCAGTTATGCCAAAAGATGTAGTCAATACAGCAAGAACTACACCTGTAACCTAAGTCAATTCGCGCAGTTTTTTAAAGCCACCAGAAAGATACACACAAAATACGTGCAAAATCATCATTAGAACCATCATACTTGCCGACCATCGATGAACTGATCGGATTAACCAACCATGGTTAAGGAATCACTTGATCTGTTTACAGATATGCCAGTAGCGGGTATCAAACGGGATGAAATCATATACTAGTGCTTGTTGAGTGGTGGATTGGTAAAGGAAGCTTAGTACTTATTTGAGTGTCTATGTAAACATGGCTTGACCCTAAAGATTGAGCACTATGCTTGTATGGTGGATGTTTTAGCTCATGCTGGCCAAGTAGAACAGGCATATGAATTTCTATAGGAAATGCCGGCTGAGCCAACAAAATCAATGCTCGATGCTTTGTTTAGTGGATGCATGAACCATGGAAAACTTGATATTGCGGAAACTATAGGAAGAAAGCTTATTGAGCTGGATCTAGATAATGATGGTAGATATGTTGGACTATCAAATAGTTATGTTATGATCAAATGGTGGGATGAAGCTAGAAATATGAGAAAGGCCATGGAGAGGGGAGGGGTGAAGAATTCACCTGGTTATAGTTTTGTGTAGGCATCTAGAGCTTTATATAGATTCATTGCTCATAACATGTCACATCCCAGTGCAATCGAGATTTGTCTAATGTTGCATTTTATTTTCTGCCAAATGAAACTTCTTGTTCACTGTAAAAATTAGGAATGTTTTCCACAAATAATGGAAGGAATTTGACTTCATCACTGTTCTATGTAGTGTTTATTCATTAAAACAATTTTTGTTCGAGTTAATAAGTGCAATTGATATTTCAGTCTTTTTTGGCACAAATAAATCAACTTATGTCCATCTTCTTAAAATATGAAGACATAGGACATTCCAATAATATTTGTATGAGCCTGCATTTACGGCCTAAGGTAGCAAATTCTCATATTATATTCTCACCATAGACCTAAGTTTGAGAAATATGATCTTCTCTTTATCATATTATATGCTTCACTCATAAAATAAAAAGACAAAAACTTGAGACTATTACTAGATGAATGAATTTAGTAACTAATATTCCTCACTTTCAATTTTCTTAAGATTCTATTCCTGAAACAGACAATTAGAAGATAATTAAGCTTTCAAAAAAGTGTTAGGAATATACAAATACTGTCAAAAAATATCAATGAAATATATCATTTCTAGTCCTAAAGTTTCAGACTATGTGAAATTGATTTTGTTACAGCAAGAAGGTTAACCTAAATCCCAACCAAAAATCCCAAGTATCTCTAAGTTAACAACATGGAAAATTTGGGAAATAAAAGGCTGCTGCACTTTCGGAAGACTTGGTCTAAATGTTAATATCTCTTATTTGAATTACCAAATGTTATCTTTCTTTATCCTTTCATTATCTCTTATTTGAATTACTTTATCTCTTAGAATAGCCGTTGAGCTCTTAAATAGCAAGGAAAGCTACTGTAAACTTTTCTATTTAAAGCCTCCTTAGTTCCTGATAAGTAATATTTGTAGAAACCATTGGTCTTTCTAGCCAAAAATAGAAACTTACTGTTCAGTTCTTCTTGGTTCAGACTGGGACCTTATCAATTGGTATCAAAGCCTTGTCTACCAACAAAGAAAGGATTGAAAACATACAAGCTAGCGTCGGAGGACTCTAGGATAGTTTCAGCAGAATGGAGCTAGGGGTCATCGATAAGCTTCAACTGGAGATTAATCTCCAATGATTAACAGATACTTTGTTAACCAACCGTGAAGGCTCCAGCAACAACACCTTAACTAGAAGTGGCGAAATGCAGCCACACCGAGACGAAGGGGCTAAGAGAGCTAACGGGGGTCGGCAACCTTTCATCTTCAGGTTTGTAAAACTTGACTTCCTTATTTTTGCAGGCGATGACCCAACCGAATGGCTCAGTTGTGTTGAGCAATTCTTCAACTATCAGGGAATTCCAGAAGAACAGAAAGTGCAACTAGCTTCTTTCCATCTGGAAGGAGAAGCTAACCAATGGTGGAAATGGCTTCACCGGGCTTATAAAGAAGAAGGAAGGAGGGTGACATGGACTAGTTTTGAAGAAGAAATCTGGGCTCGTTTTGGGCCAACTGATTGTGAAGATTTTGATGAGGCCTCATCCATAGTGAAGCAGATTAGGCCCTTGAGGGATTACCAAAAAGAATTTAAGAGATTGGGGAGCAAGGTTAGAGGCTAGACCTAAAAGGCCCTGGTGGTTACGTTTATTGGCAGGTTGAAGCCTAAAATTGATGAGGGTATCTGGATGTTTAAGTGCAAATCCTTAAAAAAAACCATCAGTTTGGTCCGCATGAAAGAGGAACAACTGGGTAGACAAAGAAGGTTCAATCAGGTCGGGCACAACCCGATAGGCCTATCTTAAACCCTAGCTGTAGATTTTGCCCAAAAATGTCTCTCGTGGGAGGAAATGCAGTGGTGGCAGATGCAAGGACTTTGTTTCAACTACGATGAAAAGTTCACTGCAGGCCATCGATGTCGCCAAGCACAGGTTCTTCTATTAAAGGGAGTCAAAGAAGAAGAAGAAAAAGAAGAAGAACTAGAAATTTCCCTTTATGCACTCAATGGATGGTCAACAGCCAAAACCAGATGCATCAATGCAACCATACGCAACCACCACATCATAGTTCTCACCGATAGTGGCTCGATTCACAATTTTATCAGTGAGCGAGTTGTGAGTAAGCTGAAACTACTGGTAATCCCTACTCAACCCTTCTCTGTCAAGGTCACAAATGGTTGTCCATTAAAGTGCCAAGGACTGTTCAAAGGAGTGCCGGTTCACCTCTAAGGTATTCTCTTCCATCTTACACTCTATGCTTAGCCGCTAACGGGTTTAGATTTTATCCTTGGAGTACAGTGGTTGGAACAGTTAGGGGCTGTGGTTTGTGATTGGGGAAAAATGACTATGGAGTTCTAATAGGGTGGTCAACTGCGGCACTTGCGTGGCATCAATGCCCTGCGCATCTAGATTGCCTTAACAAAGGACGTAGTTAAGGAAAGTCACAGAAAATCCTCCCTGTTTGCAGTATGTATGTTAGCAGAAACTGGACATTCGTAGCTTAAATCCGCCCAGAAATGCAGGCCCTTTTGGACCAATTTTAGAGTTTGTTCCAGTAACCAAATTAGTTGCCACCCACCCGTGAGATCAACCACCATATCAACTTGAAAGGAGTTGAGCCAATCAATGTCCGACCATATAACCCTTTCTCTTCACCAGTATTACTAGTGAGAAAGAAAGACAAAACTTGGAGATTTTGTACGGATTACCGGGCCTTAATTCGGTCACTATCAAAGACCGATTTCCCATACCAACAATCAATGACATATTGGATGAACTCCATGGTACCACTTTCTTCACAAAGTTTGATCTTACTGTCGGATACCACTAGGTACGGGTACATCCACCAAATGTGCATAAAACAAGATTCCTCACATATAACGGCCACTATGAGTACTTTGTCATGCCCTTTAGCCTTTGTAATGCCCCATCCACATTTCAAGCAGTCATGAATAATATTTTCCAACAACGTCTCTATAAATTTGATCTAGTTTTCTTTGATGATATTATCATATATAGCCCCAATTGGAATCTACATCTTGAACATGCGAGGTAGGTATTTGAGATCCGTCAGCAACATCACTTCTTTATTAAGCTCAAAAAATGTGCTTTTGGGCAATAAGAACTTGAGTATTTGGGTCATATAATCACATTAGAAGGAGTTAAGGTTGACCAGAATAAGATACAAGCTACGCTTGACTGGCCCCGACCCAGCAGCATCACTGAATTAAGGGGATTTTTGGGTTTGACAGTTATTATTGGAAGTTTGTCCAACATTATGGCATTCTTGCTAGACCCCTCACCAATTTATTTAAAAAGGGGTAGTTGGGTGGTCCAAAGAAGTAGAAAAAACCTTCAACAATCTTAAGCAAGCCTTGAGAACCACACGCACATTGGCACAACCGACTTTTGAAGAACCTTTTGTCATAGAAACTGATGCTTCCGAAGATGGTATAAGGGTTGTTCTCACTCAGTATAGGCAACCCATTGCATACATGAGCTGTGTACTTGGGGTTACCAAACTAGCATGGTCTACTTATGCCAAGGAAATGCTCACCATTGTCGTGGCAGTCAAACTATAGAGTTCATATTTAATGGGTCGAAAGTTGGTAATACAAAACGACTAAAAAAGTTTGAAATATTTGTTAGATCAACGTATCACAACTCCTAAACAACAAAAGTGGCTTTCTAAATTGTTTGGTTATGAATATGAGATTGTGTATAAACTAGGCAAGGAAAATTCAGCAGCGGATGCAAGTCTCGACAAGGGGACAACCTAACTTTGCATGCCCTCTCTCTCCCAAAACACAAACTATGGGACACTATCAAAGAAGCTACTATCCATTATCCCTATATAAGATCCTTACACAAGCTACCGATCAAACCAGAAGCTCATTTTCTTGGAAAAATGGCTTGATCTATTTCAAGCATCACATTTGTGTGCCCCCCAAATATGATATTTCCAAATAGCTACCACAAGACTTTCACTCTTCACTTACAGGAGGACACTCCGAAATTCACCGAACTTATAAATGATTGGCATAACAATTTTATTGGCCCGCCATTCATCAAGAAGTTAAGGAATTTGTGGCTACCTATGACATTTGTCAACAAGTCAAAGCTAATATGCTCTCTCCTATCGGCCTCCTACATCCATTACCCATTCCATGCCATGTTTGGGATGATATATCCATGGATTTCATCGAAGGCTTACCGTCCTTTAATGGAAAAAGTACCATCTTTGTTGTCGTCGACCAGCTCAGTAAATCATCCCACTTCATCGCCTTACCTCATCCCTATACTGCAAAAATGGTTGCCAAAAAAATTTGTCGACAATATCATCAAATTATATGGAATGCCTAGATCCATTGTAAGTGACTGAGATCTGATTTTCACAAGTCAGTTTTGGTAGGAATTTTTTAAGATGTCGGGTACTCAACTTCGAATGAGCTCCTCTTAGCATCCATAAACTGATGGGTAGTCTGAAATCGTTAATCACAGCCTTAAACAGTACCTTCAGTGCTTAGGACACCAACAACCCTGCCAATAGAGCTCTTTTCTACCATGGGCTAAATTCTGGTACAATACCACTTACCATGCAGCAATCAAGATGTCACCATTTCAAGCCCTATATGGTAGACTACCATCGCCCATTACGCGTTATCAAGATGACATTACCCTTATTAACGAGGTAGATCAGCAACTATGTTCCAGAGATATCCTTCTGCAACAATTCAGGCACAATTTGCATGCGGCTAACAATCGCATGTAACAAACTGTTAATGCTAAATGACGAAATGTGGAATTTTAGGAAGGAGAATGGGTTTTCCTAAAACTCCAACCATACCGTCAGCAGACAACTTTTAAGAGAGCTTTCCAGAAGCTCTCCTGCTGCTTTTATAGGACATACAAAATCCTTTAGCATATTGGTCCAGTGGCCTACAAGTTAAAATTACCAGAAAGCTCCTAAATACATCCAGTATTCCATGTATCCCTCCTCTGAAAAAAGATAGGCGATGACATACCAACAATCGAAAACCTCCCTAAAACTACTACAGACGGGGATCTTGTGCTGCAACTAGAAACCATTTTGGAAACATGATGGATCAAATAGGGGTCTAAAATAGTGGAAGAAAGTCTCATCAAGTGGAAACACCTGCCAACAAAGGAAGCCATATGGGAAAACAACCAAGAACTTTTTACAAAATTTCCTAGCTTGCACCTTGAGGACAAAGTTCCTGTAAAAGAGGGAGACAATGTTACAGCAAGAAGGTTAACCAGAATCCCAACCAAAAACCCCAAGTATCTTAAGTTAGTAGCATGGAAAATATAGGAAATAAAAGATTGTTGCACTTCCGGAAGACTTGGTCCAAATGTTATCTTTCTTTATCCTTTTGTTATCTCTTATTTGAATTACCAAATATTATCTTTCTTTATCCTTTCATTATCTCTTATTTGAATTACTTTACCTCTTAGAATAGGCGTTGAACTCCTGAATAGTAGGGAAAGCTGCTGTAAACTTTTCTATTTAAAGCCTCGTTAGTTCCTAAATAAAATAAGTAACCATTAGTCTTTCTAGCCAAAAATAAAAACCTACTCTTCAGTTCTTCTTGGTTCATATTGGGACCTTATCAGAATCCACTTCAGTTGTTTTTGGAAATGGATTGAATAGAGAATCCCATAATTCTTGAAAGGTTTGCAAGATCCTTTTTATTCTCCTCTGTAGGAGGTTACTCCAAATCGTTTGGTATGTAGGGATGCTGTATACTTTCAGAATGATCGCATTTGCTTGAGCCCTCGCTCTTCGCTCATTTCCTGAATATTGGAGAATTGTCATACCACCAATCGGCAGCCACTTTGGGTTCACCAAAGCACTCTCTCGAATCAAGCAAAGCTTCCACTAGACCAATATGAGTCACAGCATTAAAATGTTCATTCGAAACTGCTCAGTTTGTCAAAAGTGCAAAACGGATAGCATGCAACCTACAAGGCTGTTACAGCTGCTCCCAATTCCCTCTCAAATTTAGGTAGGCCTCTCTATGGATTTTGTTAAAGGGTTGCCATCTTCCAATGGGTTCATGGTGGTTCTGGTTTTGTCGACTGATTATTTAAATATGCCCACTTTATTCCTTTGAAGCACTCATTTATGACATTAACTGTGGCTAAAGCTTTTGTTGACAACATTGTCCGTCTTCACGGTATCCCAACGTCCATTGTAAGTGACCGTGACAAAATCTTCATTAGCTCCTTTTGGCATACCATTTTCTGCTTGCAGGGATCTCGATTGTGTATGAGTTCCAGCTACCACCCCCAGACGGATGATCAAACCGAGGTTGTAAATCGTAAATTGGAGTAGTATTTGCGTTGTTTTGCTAGTGATCAACCTTGCAAGTGGGCAGATTGGTTACCCTGGGCAGAATATAATTATAATACATCCTTCCACTTCGATACTAAAACCACTCCTTTTGAAGCAGTCTATGGTGTTTCTCCTCCTTCACTGCTTTGCTATATACCAAGCAAAGCTCGTGTTCAGATAGTCGACGAATATCTTCGCTTTGGTGATGCCATCCTTACCTCCTTGAGACACCATCTCTCCCTTGCCAACCAGAGTATGAAAAGCCATGCAGACCAGCACCGACGTGATGTTAAATTTCAGCTATGGGATTATATGTACGTCAAACTACAGCCCTATAGGCAATCTTTCATGGCAGTCTGTTCTTCTCTCAAGTTGTCCCCAAGATATTTTGGTCCCTACTAGATTATTGCTAAGGTGGGCGCAGTAACTTACCACGTGGAACTTCCTCCAAGATCCCAAATCCACAATGTCTTCCATATGAGCATGCTCCACAAACACTTCAAACCAATTTCTGTCGCTGACACCCCTCCACCTCCACCAGTTTCAACTGAAGATGCTATCATCCTACCGCAACCTCTCCTTGTTTCAGATTGTCGTGTCATTTGTAAGGGCAAATATTGACCCTTAACTGAAATCTTGGTTCAATGGCAAGGTACTGCACCAGAAGATGCAACATGGGAAATCGAGTGGCATTTTTAGCGTGCTTACCCAGACTTTGAGCTTTGCAGTCAAGGATCTTACAGTGAAGGAATGATAAGAGCCTTGACCCTGTCAACCCTGTAACCATGAATAACTAAGTCACATAACCATTATTGAGTAGTGGAGTAGTAGTTCCTAGTTTGTAGGCAATTTCCTTTCCTAATGGTTGTCACGTTACTTTGTTTCTATTATTTCAATTCCTATATATGTAAACATTGTTGAGTAATAAAAGGTCAAGCAATTACCTGAAGCCACTTGTCTTCTTCTCTAACCTTTCTTCTATTTCTAAACTATATCGTATCACCCCCTTAAGTTGGGCAATGTCAAAAAGGCCCAACTTGACAGTGATGTTTGAAAAAGTAAGAGGAGGCAGAGGTTTGGTGAAAAAATCTACCAACTGAAGCTTTGATTGGAGATTTATGGTATTGAAAAAACCTTGTTTGATGGAGTCATGAACGAGGCGGTAATATATGTCTAAATGTTTGGTTCTTTCGTGGAAAATGGGGTTGGAAGAGAAGTGAATTACAGCGGTGTTGTTGCAGCATAATGGGATAGGGAGGTTGAGTGGTAGTTGCAGGTCTCGGAAGATATAAGAATTCCACCGCAATTCTCATAATGTGCATATCATGCTTTTGTATTCTTCTTCTAGGGAGGATCGGCTTATGGTGGTTTGCTTTTTTGTTTTCTAGGAGATTAAAGTGGTGCCATAGAATATACAGTATCCCGTTAGAGAGTGACGGGAAAATGTGCATCCTATGCAATCCGCATAAGAGAAGGTATGAACTTGAGGGTTATATTGGACAGGATATAGTAGGCACTTTGATGTTGTCCCTTTGAGATAATGGAGAATATGAACCAGGGCATTCTAGTGAGGTTGGCGTGGTGCGTTGGTGAATTGACTTAATTGTTGAACTGAAAATGCTATATTTGGTCTGGTAACGTTCAGGTATAGCAATTGTTCGACGAGTTTGTGTTATTTCTACCCATCTGTTAATAAAGCTCCATCCTCTATGGTTAGTTTCATGCCCAGTGAGAGTGGTATAGATGTCTGTTTGATGTCCTCCAAACTAATATCTCGAATAATATCATGAATATATTTCCACTGTTATGATAACATCCCGTCAACTGATCAAGCAACTTTTAGCCCAATAAAATACTTGACATATCCCATGTCCTTAATTGTGAACTCACTATGCAACAAATCCTTAGCAACAGATATAGATTGTTCACAGGGAACAACAAGTAGGACATCATCTACATAAATCACCTATACCTTTCGTAAACAGGCATGCGTCTGATGAGGATTGAACACAACCAAATTCCTTTAATTTATTTGTGATTTCTTTGTTCCACTGGCGGTCTGCTTACTTTAAACCATACAGTGATTTTTGGAGTCTCAGCACTTGTCCAGGTTCAGTTTTGTTATACCCTGAAGGGGGAAGCAGATATATGTCCTCTTCAATGTGACAATGGAGGTATGCATTGTTAATGTCACTTTTGCAACGACAATGGCGAGCAGTATTCGAACAGAGGTGAGTTTGACTACTGGTGAAAACACATTAGAATAGTCTACCCCTACTTTCTGATTAAAACCCTTAACCACAAGTCATGCCTTTCGCCTTTCAATTGAGTCGTCTGGGTTTTGTTTTATCTTGAATACCCACTTTGTGGACAGTGCTCTTCCGTTGTTTGGCAGGTTACATGGAATCCACATTTGATTTAACTCTAGTGCTTGCAACTTGGATTCCATAAGTTTTATCCATAAAGGATCTCTGATAGGAGCATCTTATGTTAATGGTTCATAATTAGCTAACACATTGGATGTAAAGGAGGTCTATATAGGAGTGAAGTATAAAGGTGATGGTGATATAAACAAACCTAATCTGGGCATATCGTGGACGTGTTTGCTTGGTGAGGAGTAGGGAGTGCGTAAGAGATCTAATCATTAAGGTAAAGAGTTGGTTAACGATTTCTTATGCTGAATCTAGTGGGTTAAGTCACTATTTAATCATACGAGGTCTTGGTATTTTGTGAGTTTATCTTTTCGGTGTTTGTAGGGGAAGAAATAGGGTTGTATTGATCGTGGGAGTTTGCAGTTGGTGAATTGGTTGAAGTTGTTAGGATGGACATAGTGTTTGGATTTGTGTGAGTATCATATGGTAGGGTATTTGGAGTTATTTGGCCAGGCTCAGTATTTGGGTCTGTGTAGTGTATCTGGTCATTTGGGCTGTTGGATTTGAAAAGTCGATTCTAGGTTTTTTTGTTGGTGGAGGCATAGTTATTACGTGAAAAGGAAAACGTTGTTTCATGAAAAACAATGTTGCAGTTTATAAAAAAATTTTCGTTTCCAAATCTTGTAATTTGTACTCGCATTTGTCCGATGTGTATCAGAGGAATAAACATTTCGCAGCTCGAGGTTCTAACTTTTCTTTGTAGGGTGTATTATTTGTGGAATAGCTTAGGTATCCCAATGTTCTCATATGGTCGTATGTGGGTAGTCTCCTATAAAGTTTTTCGTAAGGAGTTTTTCAATTTAATACTTTGGTAGGTAATCGATTTATAATATAAGTGGTTGTCAACAAGGCTTCCCCCAATAATTTTTCGGTAACTTAGCTTGGTATAAGAGGGCACGTGTTATTTGTAGTAGATGTCTATGTTTGTGTTCTACAACCCGTTTTGTTAGGGTGTGTACACACAAGTTTTCTAGTGAACTATTCCTTTGGTTTCTAAAATTTGACTACTTGAGTTGTTTACGAACTCTTTCGTATTATCGGTTCGAATTACCTTTATTTGAGTGGATAAATATCTTTCAATCATGGTGATGAAGGTTGATAAGGCATTAAAAGTTTGGGTTTCTCTCCTAAAAGAAATGTCCAGGTTGCTCTGCTAAATTCATCTACAATTGTGAGGAAGTGTTTGGACCCATCTAATGTAGGTATGTTATATGGGCCCCAGAGGTCCATATGAATTAATTCAAATGGGCTTAAGCAAGTAATGGTATAAGTATTAAAAGGTTTCTTGGTCTGTTTAGCCAAAGGACATATTCCATACAGGTGATCTGTTGTGGACGCACACATTATATTTGTAACACCCCAACTCCCGCTGAACCCGAACCCGATATCGACAGTGATACCCGAATTCGTGCC
>JANIIA010277327.1:0-22258 GCA_027478495.1 Erythroxylum alaternifolium | reverse complement strand
GATGCCATGTGGAGTTCGATAGTTGTTTCACGTAGCACTCCATTATCTTAGGTTATGTGTCGGAATGACCCACGGGCTTTCCGGTACGTACTCTAGGGTAATGGGGGGTTACAATATGAGCTTCCTCTATAATTTCCTTTCTCAGATCATCCATATTAGGCACACATAGCCTTTGCTTCAATCATAGTGTCTCATCTCTCAATTCAAATTCAAAATCTGGATTCATCTTAACTTTCTCAATGAGCTTCACCATATCGGGATCTTTACTTTGGACTCTTCTAATTCTATCATACAACATTGGTCTCATCTTGTTCTAGATTCAACATCACATTTAGAGCTCTCAAATGAATCAAGTTTGGTAACCTCGATAACTGAATCTGAGCTATACTAGTATTAGACTTTCTACTTAAAGCATCAGCTACCACATTAGCTTTCCTCAGGTGGTACTCAATCGTGCAGTCATAATCCTTCAACAACTTAATCCATTTTCTTTGCCTCATGTTCAACTCCTTCTGGCTCAGAAGATATCTCAAAATCTTATGATCGGTATAAATTTGGAATATTTCTCCATCTAAATAGTGTCTCCATATCTTTAGAGCAAAGACAACTGTAGCTAGCTCTAAATCATGTACCAGATAGTTAATCTTATGAGACCTTAGTTGTCTCGTTGCATAGGCTATCACCTTGCCATACTGCATCAATACACATCCTAACCCTTGATGTGAAGCACCACTATATATCACATATCCTCCGGTTCTCGATAAAACAATTAACACCAGTGCCATAGTCAACTGATGTTTCAACTCCTTAAAGCTCTTCTGACATTCATCGTTCCATCTAAAAACTACATTCTTCCTCAGAAGTTTAGTCAGAGGGGATGAGATCAAAGAAAACCCCTCAACAAACCTCCGGTAATATCCAGCTAATCCTAGGAAGCTTCAAATTTTTGATACATTTCTCGGAGCTTCCCAATTTATCACTACCTCTATCTTTTTTTGATCTACCTGTATGCCTTATCCAGTCACTATATGCCCCAAAAAACCTACTTGATCTAGCCAAAATTCACATTTACTGAATTTGGCATACAATTGTTTCTCCCTCATAATCTGTAATATCGCTCTAAGATGCTTGGCATGCTCTTCTCTATTCTTCAAATATACCAAAATTTCATTAATAAATACTATCACAAAATAATCTAGGTAGAGCTGAAACACTTTATTCATTAAGGCCATAAATGATGCAGGGGCATTAGTTAACCCAAACAGCATTACTAAGAACTCAAAGTGCTCATACTTGCTCCTGAACGCACTCTTCGGTACATCAGGCTCTACTATCTTCAACTGATAGTACCCCGATCTTAAATCCAGCTTAGTGAATAACTGAGCTCCCTGTAAATGATCAAGCAAATCATCAATTCTAGGCAACAGGTACTTGTTCTTGTCACCTGATTCAATTGCCTATAATCGATGTATAACCTTAAAGTCCAATCTTTCTTCTTTACAAACAAAACTTGAGCTCCCCAAGGTGAAACACTGGGTTTAATAAAACCTTTTTCCAGCAACTCGTATAGTTGAGCCTTTATCTCCTTTAGTTTCTTAGGTATCATCCTATATGGAGGAATGTATATAAGAGCAGCACCTGGAACTAAGTCATTGTGAACTTCATTTCCCGATCTGGAGGTAAATTAGATAACTCGGTGGGAAACACATCTAAGAATTCCCTAACCACGGGAATGTCCTACACATTTTGCTCAACTTTAGTATCAATGACGTGGGCCAAATAGGCCTCACATCCTCCTTGCATCAACCTCAATGCACTCATGAATGATATCAACCTGGCTGACACTGCTTGACTAATTCCTCTGAAAACTGCTCTCAGTTGACTAGGAGATTCTAATAACACCTCCTTAGTATAGCAGTTCATGATAGCCCTATGAGCAGTGAACCAGTCTATGCCTAGGATAATATCTATCTCTCTCAACTGTAATATAATCAAGTTTGCCTCTAATTTTTCATGATCAATCCAATTCAAGCATCTCTTGCAGACCTCTCTCATAACTGTAGTACTACCTATTGGTGTACTCAACTCTAATCTGTATTGTAATAGCTCTCTATCACAATGCAGCCTAGATGTCAAATGTAGCGCGATAAATGAATGAGTAGATCCTGAATCTAGCAATACAAATGCTTCATGATCATAAATACGTAGTGCACCTGTAACAACATCCGAAGAGCCTTGTGCCTCCTGTCTAGTCATGGCGTAGACTTGGGCCTGAAACTACGGTCGGCTGCTCCGCACCTCATTCCTTACAAAAGGACTTCCTTAGTTCACTTTGCCTCTACCACGGCCTCGCTGTCCAGTCCCACTACCTCGACTCTGCTGAATAGTGGCTTCACTCATGAATCCCCCTCTCACACCTGACTGGGCTCCAGTAACAACCAGACAATCTCTGATTTTGTGCTCTAGAGAGCCAGATCAAAAACAAGCTCCTAATAAAGTCCAGCAATCACCACCGTGCTTTTTCCCACAATGCTCACATAGGGGTAACTGACTCTGCACTATACCTCTTCCACTACCACACTGTATAGAGCCACCCCTCTGTCTGAATCCCATCTATCTTGATCTAACCAGTGGTTTAAAAGCTCGGTTCTGACTTTTACTGAATATTCTGCCAGAACCACTCTAAATCTCACCTGACCTCTTCATTCTAGATCCTTGCCCATGCTCTACTTATCCCTCTCTCAGTAGCTGCTCAATCCTGATCGAAGCAGCTCTTAACTCAGTAAAACTGTTTGGGTTAGTAATTGCTAGCCTTGTTCTGATCTCTATGTTCAGCCCATACTCAAATCTCCTACACTTGTCGTTTTCGGTAGGAATTAAAATAGTGGCATACCCCATCAACTCATTGAACCAGATCTCATATTCTGTTACTGACATTCTGCCCTGCTTCAGATTCAGAAACTCTTTCATCTTTCTATCCAAGTAGATCTTGGGGATGTAATTATCCTTGAAGACCCTCAGAAAATCTTCCTACTTCAGGTTGTAAGGCCTGGTGGTACTGCCTAGAACAGTCTTCCACCATTAATAAGTTGGGCATTACAGTAAGGAAACCGCGTAGTTGAACTTCTCATCTGGCTCACAGTCCATCTAATCAAAAACCTTCTCTGTCCTTTCTAGTCATCCCTCGGCCTCAGCAAGGTTTGTACTTCTATAAAAGTCCACAGTCCCTTGCTTCTGTAGCCTATCATACTTCCTCTCCTTTCTCTCGAGAACTCTGGGATGTATTTCATCATGTTGAGGTACCAAAGCCTCCCTACTGGCTCCTATAGATCCTAGGTCAGCTGACTGTCCCACTTGTTCACTTATGGCGGATGACCTATAATAAACAAGAACTTCAATCATTATGCACATTTCTCATGATATTTCATACTTAACATTTCTATATGTCCCTATGGATGCCAAACCATGCTCTAATACCAAAATGTAGCACCCCCACAACCATAAAGTACGAACTAGAACACTCTGAGGACATTTCAGTACATACCTTATAATAATGGCATATTAGAGCAATTATAAATCTCATTTAAACATGGCATCACCATTTGATATACTCTTCTAAAACTTTATAAAGAAGACACAATAATTTAAAACCAAATTTCCTCTTTTCATTCCATAAATCCGAACGTAAATACATTGTAGCTTTCGAATATCCATACATGTACATCATCATATCCTAATACAAAATATGCTACATGAAAGAGGAAATACACAAAATTTCTAACAAATCCTTCAGTCCCAGTTGACCGACCTTTGAGCCATATCTTCTCTCAAAAGTACAAGAATATACTTCTTGTAGTGTTTCTCAATATCTAATGTCCTCTCTCAGTCCTGAAAAATCAACGTGTAATTTTGGTGAGTTTTGCAAACTCAATGAGGTAGCCATCATCGATGGTTCACTCAATTCATACATCACATTAATACATGTAACATATAATTCACATCTTTGCATATGCATAAAGTATCACATTTCACATTCCCATTCAGTATAAGGCAACAATACAATTTAATCAGTCAAATATATGTATTAAAATGTATATGTAATATTTGTGAGACTCACTTTCATTTAAGAGGAAATTTGGTTTTAAATTATTGTCTTCTTTATGAAGTTTTATAAGAGTATATCAAATGATGATGCCATGTCTAAGTGAGATTTATGATTGTTCTAACACGCCATTATTATAGGGTATATACTGGAATATCCTCACGGTGTTCTGGTTTGTACTTTATAGTAATGGGGGCACTACACATGTACCATATATTGATTAGCGTCTAAGAGCAAGCTCGACCGAACCACCCCAACCGCATCATATCTAAATCGATAAACCCAATACTAACCCAAATCTATACCCAATTAATGACTCACTATGAGCACAACCTAGTGACACCCACCAGGTAACTCATACTATAGCAATCCTCCACATCATCACATATTAAAACGAGCACAACATTTCATAACAAAATACTTATACATGTGTCATTCCATATGTATGAATGTCATACATGCATATGATAATAATGGTGATTTTCATAATAAATATAAGAATGAATTCTAATGCATGTTCATAACCATGAATATTAACTCATAGGTAGAATGTGCTCCTTCGTGCCAAACCTAGTGTCATGAATTAGAGGGTTCAACTCCTGATTGATTTATGGAAAAAAAGTTGGAATGATCATTAGGATTTAAAACCTAAACCAATTTTAGATACTTCGAGAATAAGACTGTGACTCAATATTAAAGAGCTTTATTTTCTATTTAAAAATGACTATGTCACATTTTACGAGGAGCTATTGAAAATTTCTCAGAGTTTCCCTGTAAAACAAACGTCCCCCTTCCGAAAGAAGGTTAATTCCTGCAATGAAAAGACACTTTTATGGCCATCAGTAATCACGGCTCAATTTGGGCCTCCAAACTACATGTCCATGCCCAATTAAGTCCATATTTACATCTCAAAAATTCATAATAAATCTAATTATAATTCAAGTATACCAACTTCTAACCCATACACCCTCATTTATACTCAATACATCAAGATATTCTCAATTCTAATCAAGAACAACTCAATTTAATCAATTTCATGCATTTCTATAAGAACATAACCCTTTTAAAATTTTTATCTCACAAACTATGAAAATTTCAATACGTTGCTTTAATGAAAATTGATCTACATAATATTTAACAATTTTTAAAATTATTTTCGACCAAGGCAACAACCTCCCATTAATTTGGGTCTTCTTCATCAAGAACTGCAAAAGTCATCTCAAACTACTTGTTCTCTTCCCAATCCATCTTCACAAAAATCACCCATGCCAACAACAATAGTGATCAGAAAAAAAAACTCTTTAATCTTAGAACATCACCCATGCCAACAACATTAGTGATCAGAAAAAAAAAAACTCTTTAATCTTAGAACATTGTCATATTAGATTATAATATTCACCAAGCAAGTGCAAGAATCTTTTCTAGTTGTTTGTTTGATTCTCTTGAACAAATTCTAACCCTCCTGAGTTTTGGGGGCTGTGTGAGATATGTTTGTTGATGAACTGCATAAATCTTCTTTTTGTTTGGCATTGCTTTTTCAGATCTTGGAAACAAAAAGCAAGATGGATTAGAAATAAACTGATAAAACCCCAGATAGTTAGGTACAAAATCTCTTTATCTTGTGGACTAAATCCAGAAACCAATAATCCAATGGGGACAAAACTAAATAATTTATCAACCATATCTTGCATGAACCAAAATCTTTACACCCCAGGATATGCGCTGTGACGTTGAGCACTGCCTATGATCTAACAAGATTTTCATCAAATTTTGTGAGCATGATCATTTCGCAACATTGTAAATTATAGGTTGGAAATGGAAGGAAAATTTTGTCAAATGTAATGAACAATCAAATATCCCATTTACAATTAGTGGATCCTTCTGACTTCTTAAAGATCAAGATAGTAGTTGCTACTAACCCATAAGCTTATAAGAGATGTAGTTTTGTGAACCCTATAATATAATCCTCTTGATTCGGCTCCTTGACACCTTCTAAACAATATTTTGTTTCAAAAGATTACACCAAATCATGGTATAATTAGCCTTTTTAGTCTTTAATTCTAAGTATGAATCATAATTTCCATTAAACATTGAAGTGCGGGGATTCACTTCTATTTGAAGTAGGAATCATGTCTCCTATCTCCATCTTTATCTCCATGTCCATGATAATCATCTGTTTCTTGTTCTTCTTCTTCTCCTTCTTTATGTTCTAGTTATTCTTTGCAGTAGTAGACCTACACCTCATGAGCAATAATGCATTTGGAGGAGGAATAGATGGTGTAATAGTGAGAGACTGAACTTTATTGCATAAAGTATCGTTCTCTTTTCCCTGGTCTTCGAAAAAGTTGTTATTTTGATTCTACTATAACACCATGAACCATTTAGAGAACACAATTTGTAAGGCCTTACTGCCATCGCTACCCTCACTGCCAATAAGGGTTTCATCGTATTAATCTTCATCTTCTTCCTCATCTTCTTCTATAATTAAAAAGGGTGGGCTCCATAATATAATATAAATAAAATTTTAATATTTTTGTAAAAAAAGGTCCTACCTTGCGATGCCAGATATGACGACGCAATATGCGGCCTGCAAACTAAATAAAAAAATATTAAAAAGTGTTGACCTGGCACTTAATAGACGATGTCATTAAGTCGTTAGTAATTCCATTACAATGGGGTTAAATTTTTAACGTTTTATAAAAGTTAGGGTCTTAAGTGTTCTCTCTAGAATGTTAGAGTTAAACTTGTCGACTAGTATAAAACTTGGGGTCAAAATTGACCCTTTTGCCTAAGTTAATATGTAAAAATCCAAATTTAATAAAAAAGGTTAATGGGCAAAGAAGCTAATTGGAATACTTAAAAATTAAGGAATAAAGAAAGTAAGCAAAGTGGAGCATATATATAACTTAAGCACAAGTTCAAATGATGAAGAAAATAAGCAAAATAGAGCAAATATGTAACTTAAGAAAGGTTCAAGAGAATTCAAGTAAAGAAGCAAGATTAAGGGGAAATCAAGCATATTAAAATTTAAGCAAATTGTTATAATTATTCTTATAACCTTATCTTATATATTTTATTGAATTATAAATTCAACCATTATATGATCATTTGAGTTAGGAAATATTACATACACTTTGTCATAATCAAGAGGAAATTTAAAAAGGTTTTAAAGAAAATCCTTTTGATGTATAAAAATGAATTTCAGAAATTTTTGAAATGGTTTTAAACCAAGTTTTTTGTTAAAGAAATGCATTTTGACCTTTAAAAGAAATTTTTTTAAAGATTTGTTTTACAAAGTTTGATCAACTAATATAGTGATTTAGGTGACTAATATTAAAATTTTATATAGAATGATTGCTCAGTGTAGCAATACAGTTAACTAATATCTTTTGATAATATATATCATAAGTTTGTGAGCATATTATTCTACTAATATGCCAGAATGCTTGATTAATACTACTTACTAGTCATTGTAACTTCTAGTTCTTGCTAACTGATAGCGTGTCATAACGCTAGTCAAAATAAAAACTAGACTACTACTATAGTAGTGGTGAGTCTAAGTCGAACCCATGGAAAGTGTGTGTAAAGTTGTTGAAATGAAATTAATCAGTGTTTAGCTTTAAGGGGTTTTGGTTTTAAAAATAAGAAAATAAAATAAAGCTAAAATAACTGACAAAAGCAATGTAAAGAAAACATGGAAAAAGATGATAGAAGTGGGGAATTTGGTAGGGACCCAGTTCTTTAGTTCAATCTCAGCCTACACCCTAATTAAACATATTTCATTAATTTGTTGTTCTCAAACCTCTCCTGGCAATTATTAATCGTGAGTTAATAATTAACCCGATTTGCTTAGGTAGTGCTTAATCAAGATACGATCGTTAATTAAACCTAACTACCAAATACCTAGGATACGATCTCTGGATTCAATTGGGTAGTAGAATTACAAATTAGAAAAATCGATTAATCAAGATAATAGCCATATACGATATGTCATTTAACCTAGGTTATGTTATCTCTAATGATAACAAATCATTAGTAACTACACATGAATTTCAACATAACAATTATGGATTATATCGTAATTCTAGCAATGAGTTTGCAAATAAACGATTCAATGAATGCATTAAAAATCATCTTTTCACAATACCTAATGGGTTTATACACAAATAACCGAACAATAGCGAGTATGATTATCTATACACAAAACCCAAATCAATTAACATAGGATAATACAATCAATTTTTAATGAGAAAGAAATAACAAAAATAGTGAAATACATTTAACTCGGGTCGTCGGCTTCAAAATTTAATCTTCAAAAAATGGCCAAAATATATAGTTTTTGACTCACTTTAACTTCTTTACTTACTAATTTTACCTAAAATCACATACGAGTCAAAGTGAGTAAATAAATTTCATGTCAATAATCGCTAAGTGTTATGGAATAATTTCATAATCAATTAAGCATTTATCAATTTTCCCCACACTTAGGTTTTGGCCTTCCTCAGGCAAAACATTAAAATTAAGATCAAAGACCTAAATATATTGGCTTATTTCCCATATGTTCTAAGAATACATAATCATAAACAAAGATGAATGACTTTCAAAAATTATAGCAAGAAGTCAACATTTCAAACTTTTACTCATGATCAATCAACATTCATCATCTTCAAAAACTGAGTAATCTAATGGTAGACTCTAAAAATGTGTTTAATTAAAATATATGCATGGGTACACTCAACACCATTCATGATCGTGACAATCCATAATTTTACATATCATTTCATTTATCCACCACTAAAATTCACATGCAAAATCATGAATCAAAGGACTTTTAAAGGTTGTAATATGGGTAAAGGTAACGTGAGATGTATTTGGGTCAAGTAACTTGAAAGTTATTAAGCTAGTGAACAAAGTAACAATCAATATGACATCAAGTGCACAAGTTAACACTCATCAAAACTGGGTGCCATCAACTTTGACGAATTCAAAATTTATATTTCACAACCTAATTCAGCTCTCACACACAAACCATATGAAGCATATACCAATCCGAAGGAATCACTAATACAATTGATGACAATATATTGAAACCACAAAAGAGTTAACCTTCTAAGCCAACATCTACCTCATATTCAACATGTTCTAATAACACATTCATTACAACTTTAGGATGATGCATTAATCGTAAATAACTTTTCAACACATATGCAATTCCTCCTTGATACATTTATTTAAACATTTTTCTTCTTCTTTTCTTCTTCTTTTTCTTTTCTCTTTTCTCTTTTGCTTTTCTTTTTTTTCTTTCTTTCTTTTCCTTTCTTTTCTTTTCGTTTATAAAAATTAAAATAAACTATATCAACATGGGAATTTCAATGATAAGATATAAAATAACATCCCAACATTATAACTAAACCACACATATGCATACCCCCATACTTATACTTTTGTATATCTACAAACTCAACAATCAATAAATGTTCCACTAGCTTTAAGGCTTAGGAAAGACATTTGGTTAGGTTAAAGAATGTAATGTGGCTAATACACAAACAAAAGACAAATAAAGCTCAAGGGGTTTATCAAAAAGAAAAATCATATAATAGGTAGGCTAGTTGGCCAATGTAAACAAAATATGCTTAATCATATCCATGTTAATACATATAATAAAAAGTGGTCTCGAATAGAAATTCAAGGCAAAATCAAGATGTACATGCCATGAAGGTCGCACATTATGAAAAGACAATGAGACTGATATGAATGTGTCAGTCTAATAAGGCTCAAAATCTTATCGACTTTGTCTACCTCTAGTCACTACTCCTCTAAAGATAATGCACATCGACCAATCATAAAAGTACATGCTAAAGTTGTTATAAAATTCTCTAGTCAATTCACACTCTAATCATGAATATATTGTCTTAGAATCAACAAAAAAGAGAAAATGTTTATTTTGTTGCTTTGTTCTTTCTCTTATTTTGATTGAAAACTTAAAACAAATAAAACAAACAAATTCAAAAACACGCATACATAAAAGAAACTATTGTGAAAAATTAAAGGAAAAGAAATTTACTTCCTTTGGGTTGCCTCCTAAGAAGTGCCTTTGTTTAGTGTCGCTGGCTTGACATATTTTTCTCCTCACATAACAAAATTATGATCTTCTAGTGGCATATGTGGTTCCTCCAATTGAGGTTCTTCCGAATAGGGCCTTAGTCGATAATCGTTCACCTCCAACGTCTTTCCTATCTTTAGATTCTTCATCTCTATTGAGTCCTTGCTCGCTTGAAATAATTCGAATAACTCTTCGCTTTTTCTTTTTTGTTTAATTCTTCTAGCCTGCTAAGTAAAGGTGAAGGGTTAGTCTGAACAACAAAATGGAACTTAGTACTTACCTTTGAGCTAAAAGATATGTCTTTTCTGCTTCGAGCTCCTCCTCTGGTTTTTCTACACAAACAACTCCTTGAGTAATGCTCTCAAAATTTTCAAGCTCCTTATCACTCCGTAAGGTTTCTGCACTAACATCTATTGGATATACCTCGTGTTGATACGGTTGCTCCTCTTCACTTTGTGGTTTTAGATGATTGATATCTCCCCATTGAGGCAATGCATCTTGTTGGATCCATTTCACATCGTACTGAAATTTCAAAGTATTAGCAGTGACATTATCAACTAATTCTTCCAAGGATGTACCTGAGTTTTGTTGGCTCTCCCAATTTTAGAAACTAGATTGAAATTGCCATTCATCCTGCTGAAATTGATGGATATCCTATTGGGTCTGATGCATACTCTCTTGAAGCTACTGGATATCCTATTGAAATTAAAGATTTTTAGCATTACAGGCCTCGATATAGTCGTCCAAAGGTGTACCTAAGTTGTGACAAGAAGCTTCTGGTCCACATGGAAATTGTTGTGTGTCCTACAAACTATCATAGAAGTAATTCTTATGGTTATCCCATCTATAACCAAAGTTAAGTTGATCAGTCCAACCTTGGTTATAGGATTGAGAATAAGAGTTATAAAAGAAATTACTTCCATCCATGTCAGATTTTTTTCACACAAATACCAAACAAAAAGTGAGAAGATCAAGAAATAACTGAAAAGAAACTGATTAAAAACAAATATGTAGAAAACACCAATTAAAATCACAAACAAAAATTAAAACACTACATTCCCCAACAACGGCATAAAATTTAACAGCGCGTCGTAACGCTTAAATAAAAACTAGACTACTACTATAGCAATAGTAATTCTAGGTCGATCCCACAAAGAGTGTGTGCAAAATTGTCGAAATGAAATTAATCGGTGTTTCGATTTAGGGGGTTTTGGTTTTAGAAATAAGAAAATAAAATAAAACTAAAATAACTAACAAAAGTAATGTAAAGAAAACATGTTAAAAAAATGACAAAAGTGGAGAATTCAGTAGGGACTCAGTTCTTTGGTTCAATCTTGGTCTACACCCTAATTAAACATATTTGATTGATTTGTTGTTCTCAAACCTCTCCTAGCAACTATTAATCATGGGTTAACAATTAACCCAAGTTTTCCCTTAGATAGTATTTAATCAAGATACGATCGTTAATTAAACCTAACTACCGAATAACCTAGGATACGATCTCTAAATTCAGTTGGGTAGTAGCATTATAAATTAGAAAAACTGATTAATCAAGACAATAACTACATACAATGTGTCATTTAACTTAGGTTATGTTATCCCTAATGATTACAAATTATTAGTCCCTACATATGAATTTCAACATAACAATTACGGATTATATTGAAATTTTAGCAATGAGTTTGCAAATAAACGATTCAATAAACGCATTAAAATCATCTTTTCATAATACCTAATGGGTTTATACATAAATAATCGAACAATAATGAGAATACAATTATCCATACACAAAACCCAAATCAATTAACATATGATAACACAATCAATTTCTAATGAGACAAAGAAACAAAAAAAATAGTGAAATACACTTAACTCAGGTCATCGGCATCGATGTCAACTCCGAACCGGCGTCAAGTCGTCTAGCCCTTCATGGGTGTCTCCTAAAAAAATGCTTCAGCCCCTACTGAATAATGTCCCAGCCGAAACCTTTCTTTTGCTACCCCCCGCTCGCTACTATTCTTCTCTTCTTTTTCTATTTCATGCTACCGCTACTATTCTGATTTTATTTTGTTGTTGGTCCACTTCATTATTCACTCTTATTAAAACCCTCGCCACTTTTACAAATGTTTGCACTTCACAGACATTGTCTGCGTGAAACGTAGAATTGTTTGCTTCTTTGCTTCTGTTGTCATTTCTTACTTCTGCGCCTACATTTTGATTCTCCTTCCTAGTGGTACGTTGTTGTCTGGTGCTCTACTGCTGCGTTCCTTCTTGTGTTGCCTTCTGTTTTGCTTCTTGTTTTAATCCACCTGTAGCATGCGTTTTCTCTATCGTTGTTGCCACCTTCAATTTCACGTTGGGTCATGCAAAATTATTCAATTTCTATACACGTGCCGTGAGCAACTTCTTTGTGTTTTCATTTTTTTTTGTCTTTTAATTTTCTTCTTCTTGCTCCATGAAGATAAGTGAAAATTAATCTTCAAAAATGGCCAAAATATAGAGCTTTTGACTCACTTTAACTTCTTTGTTTTTTAATTGTTCCTAAAATCACATATGAGTCAAAATGAGTATCTTAAACAATTTCATGTCAATAATCGCTAAGTGTTATGGAATAATTTCACAATCAATTAAACACCTATCACTAACTACTATTTTAGGTTTGTTTAAGTTTAAATGGATCATATATGAGTTATGGAAGGTATTTTGGGAATACCAGAGAATTGTTAAGAGCTTTGAGAGTTTAGAGAGTGGATTTCATTACATGCGTACATTGTATAAACCATATTAAACCTTAGTTTCATTAGTGAGAGTAAGAAAAGGGAGCTCTGGGTTGAATATGAATATGCTAGTATAGCAATTGGAGAAAGTAAGTGGGTTACACATTATAAGGATTCCTCTTAACCTTAAACAAGATTTGTAAGGGTTCCTCTTTACCCATAGAAAATAAGAAATCGTATGAAGGATTGTATTTAAAGGAAGAAGATAGTGGATTCTTAAATGGAGCATAGGAAGTGAAGGCTAAAGTTTGTTTGACAGAACAAATATATATCAAAATTTTCCCTCATTTCATACTCTCTTTTAATTTTTATTTCTTTGTAATTATCATATATGTATTACCATAATCATTCATTATTATAAGCAATTTATCAAATAGAGTAAAAGTGAATGGACATAATTTAGCCCCCTACTGCTTAGTGATTAATATAATGTTTTAGGTATTTTAACCCACATGCTTTGAGTAGTCTTTGATATGTAATTACATAATTTCTTCCTTTAAATGTAATGTGGAATAAAGTTGTTTCCTATAAAAATGTGGGATTTATAGGCATGATATGCCTATATTCCCACTTTTATTTTGATCAGTTAGAGGTTTTAATCACACCTTAACATTTCTCAAAAGTCCAAATAACTCTATGTCATTGTCTATAGCATCATATTATACCTTAAGATTTTCATAATGCTACTAGTAATATCCAAAATGTTATTGTAGTTAGGTTTCTGTCACTTCCTAATAATTAGACTGTCAACTTAGAATATATGGCATAACAACTAAGTAATATGGACCCACTAGATACTAACACAAATTTTAAAATTTTTTAAGAATTTGGCCAAACGTGTGATTTACACCTCAATATTTTATAATAGTCTAAGTAAATTCCTATTGTTTACTTTAATACCACTTTTGTACCTATTCAGGGTTCAATGAGTATGAGTTTAGTAACTTTATATAAAGTTATGTAAGAAATAATGTAGGGGCTTACTTACATCCTCTCTTTTTTTTTGGGAAAAATTATAAGTTAGATTAAGCTATGAAAGGCAATAACAATTGTTATAAGCATAAACCATGTCATCAAATGAATGGGTTAACCAACTACCATGATGGTATTATAAAGGATCAAACACAAGTGTACATACTAATCATTAATCCTATGCTGGCATAATACTGGAGCTAATATGCATTTTATCTTCAAAGGTGACAAAATGTAAGTTGATTGATTTGATTATTTCCAAGTGGATCATTGACTGTTATTTCGTAATGTCCTTGAATAATTCCTTTCATCCCTTACGGTTTGTAAAATGATGAGGTGCAGATTACATCTTTAGATTATTTTAATCTTATGTAAATTGTTGGACTTATGGTAGTATATGTGATGCTTCTTCATATTGTTAATGACATGTAATGAAATTTGGATTATATTTGAATTTTTAAAAGGCCTTAATTTCACACATGATTATTAAGTCATTCACATATATATTTATATGCAAACATAACAAAAATGTAGTAACTTTTGTTATTTGTGACATTTAACTCCAACTTATAATTTTTTATTTTACTTATTTCACATATTAAATAGATGAAATAAAAAAGGTGAAATAATAGAGTATGATGCTAAAAAATGGCTTTAAATAACTAGTTTTTAGTAGGTAAATCAAAATATGAAAAGTTATACGTTACATTTTCCAAATGCTAAAAACAAGAAATGGTAAATTTTGCATCTTCTTTACATATTTAAATATAACAAATCTTTTACTTAACTTATTTTTATTTTTATTAAATACATTAGTAGAGTTCAAATTTTGATATAAGGGCAAAATTCAAGTACTTGTTGAATTTGAGATATAAGGGGGGATATAATGTGTGAATTTGGAAGTGTTCTAAATTATCTAACAATATTATACTACGTTCAATAAAAAATTTGGAGTATGGAGCAATAGAGGACTTCATATACAATGTTTAACGAAAAAACACCATATAATGGACTTATACGATCTGATAATGAAGCAAACTTGGATGGTGATCAATACCCTTTAATGAAGAATAAAAATTTGAATAATGAAGCAATTAAGGAAAATGGTAGAATTGTAAATTTTGATTGGGAAACATTTGAAGGTGGTGAACATGGTGATACTAATTAAGGAATTGTAAAAGATGATATATATGAAAAAACGATTGTATTGATTATTTTACATATGCACTAAATATTGATGGTGAAAGTGATGATACAATTTCTTATTATAAGTGTTATAATGCAAATTTTGCATCTATTCTTATATTTTGATTCGAAACTCACTGATTCAGTTTTTTAGATGTAGCAAAAGGAGATAATGCTATTGAACAAATTGTTCATAATAAAGGAGGTAGTCATATTGAAGTTGAAATTTTCTATTTTGTTAATTTTCAAGGTAATAGTGAGGTATATCTGAATTTAATACAACTTTTTTAGTATAAGAAAAAGACTTATTGTTTAAAAATTAACATATAAATTATGCACACGATAATTTAGAGAAAACACTTAGAAGAGGTAACTACAACAATCATACGTTATGAGCCAAATTTTAGTGGTGAGTAGCTAGAATATTTATTTGATAATACTAACTTCTTTCTAGCATTGAAGTGATATTTTCTTATTTTATTTATATATTATTAGTTAATTTTATTTAGGAAGGAGCTTAAAATGTTGATGCATTAATTGAAAATGAAGTTCCATTTGAACTAAAAATTGGCGGTGACTTGAATGTGATTCAAACTACGATCAATGGGAGGCTAAAGACGAATCAGTCAAATACTGACTCATAAATTCAATGAGTGATATCTAATGTCACACTTTCTGCAGTATGGAATAACAAAGGAAGTATGGGACGCTGTAAAAAGAAGGTACCTTGATGTATTTGATTCTTCTCAAGTCTATGAACTAATTAAGAAGTATTTCCAATTATGTTAAGATGGTCAACCTATAAAATAATACTATAATAGGTTAAACTTAATTTTTATGGAGCTTGATTATTGGAGATTAGATGATATGATATATGATGTTAATATTGAAAAAATATAAAAATTGTATCGAAGATAAGGTCTATATTTTCTCGTCAATCTCGATAAATAATCTGGATTAGATTAGTAGTTGGGTTTTAGCTGCTTCTCCTTTACCAAGATTAGAAGAAGCCTACTCCTTAGTTAGTTGAGAAGTATAATGATAGGTGACAATGGGGGTAGATTTTCACTTTGAGGCTTCAGCTCTATTTGTCCAAAAAGGCACTCCTATTTTGGCACTTAGAGATTTTATAGCTCCTTAATCTCATTTTTGTACCTACTATCACAAAAGTACATGATATCTAATGGAAAAGCCATGGCTATCTAACATGGTATAAATTTAAGTAAGCTGAGAGAAAAAATAAAAAAATTGCCCAAAATGTTACCATCATATCTTATGCTTCCTATCTATCTTAGGAATCTTCTCAAGAAGGCAATTTTGGTTTGTTTATTAATTATACTAGTTATAATTCTTAGGTTATTGATTTAGGGGCCATTGATCATATGATTAGTAATTCTTCTATCATTACCTGTCTAATATCTCCACCAATTAAGTCTATTCAGGTTGTTGATGGAAATTCAATGCCAATCATATAGGTTTAAAATATGAATCTTTCTACAAAATTTTCTATACATTTTGTTTTACTTACATATACACTTTCAAATAATCTTTTCTTTTAACAAACTTTTTTAATTTTTATGTAATTTTTTACTCTCTATTATGTTTTATAGGAAAACCTCATAAAGATGACAAGGGGATGATTTGTATTATTTTAAAGACAACCCAAGCATATCAACTCCTACATGTCATTTCCAAATGAAGAGAGAGACATATGATAGAGAGAGAATTCTTTTATGGCATTATCGGTTAGGACATCCATCTTTCACTTATTTAGAACATTTATGTCTAGTTTAAGAAATAAATAATGCATTTATGCTTAAAACCATCATGTCCCTTTTAAAGTCAATTTTAATAAAAGTACTATTCCTTTTTTATGTGTTTATACTGACGTATGGGGTCCTTTCTCTACTCCTTCTACTTCATGAGATAAATATTTTGTATCTTTTCTTGATGATTGTAGTAGGGTTTGTTCGTTATATTTGATAAATGTTTCATATATTATTCCTTAAATCTACAAAATTATCCTCACTCAATTTAATTAAAAAATAAAAATGTTCACTATGATAATGGTTGTGAGTTTGTTAATCAATCTTTTGCTAATTTTATGACATTAAATGGAATTCTTCACTATAAAAACATATGTTTACATGCCCTAAAAAAATTGCATTGTAGAACATAAGAATCGCCACCTTGTTACAGTAACTCGAGCCTTATGTTTTACTATGCATGTTACTAAAAATTTTTGGGATGAAGATGTCATGGATGTTGTTTTTCTTATCATTCATATGCCCATTAGGATTCTTAAAAATTTTAAACTCTTTTAAGGATGTTATCTATATTTCATTTCATTCCTTCTGCTCTTACCATTTGTCCTAAGGTTTTTGGTTGTGTCTCTTATGTTCATATCACTCTCTTCATAGTGATAAACTTGAACCTTATGCTTTTGAGTGCATCTTTCTTGTTTACTCTAGTTCACAAAAGGGATGCAAATGTTCTTATCCTCTTACAGGAACCTATTATATCATTATGAATGTTAAATTTTTTAAAAATGAGTCCTATTTTTCTTGACATGTATCCCTAGTTCCTTTTTAGGAGGAGATTAATAGTAGAAAAATAGGAACAATTATGGTTGTGAGAAAAGAAGATATGGATCTTAGGTATAAAGAATATTAAGGAAAATGGAGAATCCTTAGTTTTAGATGAGCCACTTATTAAGGAAACTAAAATTGAACATGATGTGAGACATGAGAGGCCATATTGTTTTTTTTTTTGGGAAAGCTTATTATAGAAGAAAGGAAGATATCGTAGTTATACCTCTTGAGTCGAGTACCTCTTTTGATAATACTACCACACTGTCAGATGAATCTTTTTAAATTGACACTAAGGTATGTGCCTATTCTCCTAAATTTCCTAAAATTTCTAATCCCAATTCTAATAATGATCGTAATAGAATATATCCTTTTTATGAGAGGAAAGCACCTAATAGATTTGGTTTTCCAAAAGTGTCTAATGTTATTTATCCAATCTCAAACTTTATATCCTATCATTGTTTGTCTATAGCTTACTTGACATTTGATCTCTAGTTATCTTCTGTATTTGTTCCATCATTTTTATGAAATCGTTCAAGATCTTAAGTTGAAAGATGCAATGGTAGATGAAATGTTGGCTCTCTAAAAGAATTCTACTTAGGAATTGGTCAAGTTACCAATGAAAAAGAAGATTGTAGGATGTAAATGATTTATAGATCCATGCCTTGGGTTTACATTACAAGAAGGAAAAGTGGGTAAACTAGAAAGGGAATTATACGTATTAAAATAATAGCATGGTTTGGGAGATTGAGTCATGTAATGAAAGAGTATAAATTCAAGCAAAATTTGACAAATCATACCTTACTTTATAAATATGACCATAATGATATTACTTTGCTTCTTATCTTTGTTAAGGATATGATTGTAACAGATAATAACATAAAAGAAATTGAAAAACTTCGAATTAGTTGGCCTAAGATTTGAGATAAAGGATTTGGGGTTTCTTAAGTACTTATTAGGCAATAAAGTTTTCAATATAACTGTTTCTCTCCATAGGAAGTATACTTTATATCTCCTAGCAGAAACTTATAACTCTACATGTGAACCTATAAATGCTTTCATTGAAGTAAATCATGGTCTATCTATTTCTCTTAATTAAATTCCGACAAATAAGAATAGATAGCAAATGAAAGTTGGGAAGTTGATTTGTTTGACTCACATTAGGCCAAATATAGCTAATGCAATTAGTGTTATGAGTCAGTTTATGCACAACCTAAGTGATTAACATATGAATGTTGTTAATCAAGTTTTGGCATATTTGAAATTAGCTCCATGTAAAGGTATTTGATTCTCCAAACATGAACATCTTAATATTGTGGGATATATAGATTCTAAATTTGTTACTAGTAAACTAGATAAAAAATCCATTCTTGGATATCTATCATTTGGTAAAGGCAACTTAATGACTTAGAGAATATAAAAATATAATGTGGTTTCATTATCTAGTGTAGAAGTTGAATATCGTGCTTTGCATCATGCAATCATAGAACTTTCTTAGCTGAAATTTTTGTTAACTAAACTTAGCTTTGGTTCAAAAAAGCCTATAGTGTTGTCTTGTGATAATAAGCAATCATTGAAATTGCTAATAATCCAATACAATATGATTGAACTAGATAGGAATTATATTAAAGATAATCTTCATTCCAATGTAATACAAGTTCCTTATACCAGAAGTTCATATTATTTGGTTGACGTTATTACTCATATTGTCAGTAGTGAGTTATTCCATACAATACTATCCAATTTAGGTATATGTGATATCTATGTCCTAACTTGACAGGGAGAGTATGAAAGAATGACTTTTTTTTTCCTATTCCATATATTTCCTGTATAGTTGTATAATTGATCTATTTACCATAATGGGTAATTGTATCTTTTGTGTATATCTCTATGAGTGTGCGTGTGTGTGTGTCATTTAACTATATGAAACATAATTCCACATATTTTCTACTTTATTTATGAAAGGGTTAAAAAAGTTTATAATCTAAAATAATATAATCAGGAGTATTTGCCAACCTGTGTCTTCTCCAACGTTAGGCCTCCTCTCTCACTAGCACCAACAACTTCACCTCTATCACCCCTATATCGCATCCTTCTGCAATAAAAGTTAGATTCCATATCGATAAGGTTCTAGATGTGTCTTTTGCTTCAACAAACTAGATCTTACTGCCACTATTGCCTTATTGCTCTATCTCGTAGCCATCATAACAACCATAAAACCTAAAATCAACACCATCATTCATGGCCACCAATTTTGACAGAAACAGTTGTTGCCTCACCAGTAATCGCAGAACTTCAAAGCCTAAAAATTTATCGCAACAAAATAAACAATTAACACACAAAGCCCACATATCCAATATAGGGTTTCCATAAACCTGACCTTGAACTATGGAGATCAACAATTTCCAAATTTAATATTATGTGTTTTTTATTATTTATTGAAGCTCATGTGGTGACAATTAACTTTTAAACAATTGTTTTTAATATTCTTAACAGTTCTATTGTAAATTGAATAGGTTTATAAATATCTAAAACATTTAGACATAATCAAATCTTATAATTTTAGAAGTTTAGTTTTTTATTTAATTCTAAAATTTTGATCAATAACAATCAAATAATGTAATCAAGTTATAGATTTAAAGCCAGTTTTGATACCATTTTTGGGAAATTGTTGGAGGATCTGATTTCACACGCAACATAATAATAATGAAACCTTTTTATTTTAATTTTTCAAAAGCTAAAATTACTTAAAAGTTTGTGTTATGGTTAACATATAAAATATAATAAAGCATAAATCTTAATTTATATCATATTGTGAAGCTTAATCGTTTTTCTATTGTTTTCCTCGAACCATTTAGAGTTAGACAAGAACTGCTAGCTCCTTTAGAGCCTAAGTCAATTTGTAATAAGTTTTGGAAATTTTAGTAATTTAATTAAAATAAAATTTTATTTTCAATTAAATTTCAATTAGAATTACAATTAATTCTAATTAAATACCAATTAAGCTCAAATAAGATCCAATAAATTATAACCCTAAATTATATTTAAGATTAAATAAATTTAACCCCTTTAACATATCTTTAATTTTTTAACTAAATAATTTATGTCCATAGATCAAGTGTTGGCCCCGGATCTCAGTTCTTATTTCACAGTGATAAGGCACTAAAATTGGGGGACTTTTTAAAATAAAAAAAATATAACTAAAATCAAAATAAAAAGAATTAAATTCTTGGTGGGAACAAAAACAAATAAACAAATGAACAAATAAAATAAAAAATTGCAAGGCTTGCCCCAAAAATGCACCAGCGTGCATTTGAGAATGCACGACCATGCATTTATCACAGATGCATGGCTAAGGAAACGAAGAGTCATGATTGTGCATGTGCATTATCGTGACATTTTATGAACAGTAGCAGTTCGTCACGATCGTGCATGTGCATGATCGCGACCTTCCCAAAATATTGTGTAACCCTGTTGCACACACTAATTTCAAATTATCATAACTTTCAATTCCAAAGTCCAAAAATTATAACCTTTATGTCATTAGAAAGCTTAAAAAAAGAGATACAACTTTTATGAAGACAATTTTATCTAATTTTGCTTAGATCATTACAGTTTATTCATTAAAGATTCAAAACATAATTGCTTCCCCCTTTTCCTTTCTGCTATCTATAAAAACTACTACCTATATTAAAAGACCTGAATCCAACAACCACAATTCACACACATAAGACTCCTAACAGAAGAGACTCCTAAACTATCAATTTACTTAAGAAAATTCTATTCAAAAGTCCTTAGCAACTATCAATTTTTTCCTAACACAATTGAGAGAAGAATTTTCTGCACAAATACAAAAGGGAAATTCTTCAACCCTTCTTTCATTCATTTCTCCACAAGACAAAGTTTCATCTCTCAGATATTGCAAAGTTTATACAACTTAAATTACAAATTAAGAGTCAACACAGTGGCATAATCTAAAAAAATATATACAACACATATGCATGATTGTAAGGTTACCTAATGTATTCGGACTAACTTAGTTACAAAAGATAATAATAATTCTCAAAAGCTGTCAAAGTTGCAAGGTTTAATGATCTACTTGTTTTTCAGCTAAAGAGTGAAAAATAATAAGTTAAGCTGAGAAGCTTAATGTCTAATACAGTCATAACCATTAATGACGAACCACACACACAATCAACATATACATAAATTTATATCACATATAAATATAAAAATTGGATTATTCACAGTTCAAGCTCATAGATAACATATTATTAATCAAATCAAGTCATATATTTCTCAATCATTAAAACATAGCCTTCAATCATATAGCGTGTTTAATAAATTAAAGCAAAATGCACATATATAATGGCTTGAGAGAATCCCATGGAACGAAATGGTGAAACTGAAGTTTATACCATAAACGAAATGAGTCCATTTTTCGAAGCTCATATGCCACAAGCTGGCAGCCGGGAGAAGACTATAGGTCAACGTGCACGTTACGAACGAAATGGTATCTCTCTTACCCACA
>JANIIA010276073.1:0-22284 GCA_027478495.1 Erythroxylum alaternifolium | reverse complement strand
TGTTTCTTGCATAATTGTTGATTATTATTGTAGTTTAGGATTCATTTTGTATGTTTTCATTTAGTTTGATTTTCATTGTTGTTATTTTATGTTTGATGTTAATTTAGGGTAAGAATTGATTATTTTTATATAGGAAGGAAGATTGAGCAACTTGCAGATTGAGCTAGAGATTAAAGAGGCGAAAAAAAAAAGGAGACTCTCTGTTGTAAAATAATATAAGATTGGGAACCATGCCAATTCCCACGATCGTGGGAACTATAATCCGAGACATTATGCGGGGCTTCAAAAAACTTAGGGTTTCTAGACTATTAAAAGATAATTAAGCCTCCTTGGAGAAAAGGGACTAAACCTTTGGTAGAAAAGGGCCTCCTTGAGTGAAGAATACAAGTTTTGAGTCTTGAGGAAGTATTGAAGCCAAGGATCTCATCAAAATTGGGAAAATAGCACATCAATATTAAAAATTCCAGATTTTGGCAAAGAAGAGAAGGAGAATTTTCTGTCAATTTTATCTCTTCTAATCTTTGTAGAATGGAATATTTGAGTGTTGATGATGGTATGGAGACCATGATTGGCTGATTTGTTTTTAGGGATTGCTTTTGAACTATTTTTGTTAAACTCTTATTTTATTAAATTGAATGAAAGTTGTCTATGATGATTGTTGATTTTATTTCTATCTTGCTATAAATCTTGAGAGTGAGTAAGGTTATTTGTATAAGAATGTACAATAAGAGTTGGCGACCTATAAACTTCAAATCATCATGTTAATTGATTAGTTAAAAGAGAGATCTCGACTAATTCAATTGATCACCCATAGGATAGTTTAATAACTAGTTAAATTGGTGGAGTGAATGGGTAGGTTGAGAGATCATTCAATTAACTGCATTTAATTTGATTAGGGAAAATTAATTACACCTTGAGAGAGGGTAATTAATACATTCAAAACTTTTAGGTGAGACATAATTCGATTAGTAAAATAGGCGGGAGACAAAATAGGGAGAAAGTGATTTCTAGTTTTTAGATTCTTGAATTCTAATTTTTTGCACTTTGGTATTGTCTATTGCATTTTGTTAGTCTTTTAATTTTAGTTTAATTTTTCATATTAGTTTCGTTAAACAATTTAGTTTCTTAAACAAAGCTGGATCTGAATTAAGTGGTGTCTAGGCATCAATCCTTGTAGGATTGATATCTACTTTTTAACTACAAGTCACAACACATACACTTGCAGTTTTTTAGCATAAAATAAGCAAATTATTTTACATTCAATGTTTTGACGCCATTGCCAGGGATTGAGTGTTTAGCATCTTGTTTAATTTAGATTACTTTGATTTAATATTTTTGATACTTTTCATTGTGTAATTGTAGGTGTATGAACACAAGAAGTACGCAAATATCGACAAAAGTTAGTGAAGATGAATTCCCAGATATCAAGAGACATGAAAAAGAATTAAGAAGAGCAAAGCATCTAAAATTTTCACAACAAGATATGGCTAAAGAAGGAGAATAAGGAGGATAGAAAAGGACATTGATGGATTTTATGAGGCCATGATTCAGTCCTCAAGGTGTTGTAAGATCGGTAGTTCAAGAGAATAATTTCGGGATAAAGCTGGCACTCCTCAACATTTTACAGAATAGTGTGCAATTCTATGGGCTATCAAATGAGGATTCGAATGCTCACATTGACAATTTTTTAAAGATCTACTATACTTTCTGATTCAACGAAATGTCCGATGATGCAGTGAAGCTGAGGTTGTTTTCTTTCACGTTGAAAGATCGGGCTAAAGTGAGTAGTCGTTGAATTTAGGGTAGATAATTACTTGGGAGCAACTTGCCCAAGCATTTGTCGCAAAGTACTTTCTATTGATGAAGACAATGAGGATTATCAAGGAAATCATGAATTTCCAGCAGAATAATGGAGAATCTCTCTATGAAGCTTAGGAGAGATTTAAAGAATTGCAGAGAAGCTATCCCCATCACAACCTTCCGAGGGAGTTCCTACTATAGACATTTTACAATGGCGTGAATCCAAGCATGAGAGGAACAATAGATGTAACAGCTGGAGGTTCATTGATGAGGAAGATTATGGAAGTAGCTCACGAGGTTTTGGAGGAGTTGGCAAGCAACAACTACATGTGGTCTAGAGAGAGGAGTAGATAGGGGCAGAAAGATAAAAAAAGTATAATACCCATTGACTTTGTTACTATTTTGTAGGCTCAAATTATGGCCCTTATGAAGCAGCTAAACAACATGCAAGGAGCATCTATCTCTACAGCTAAGGCTATGCAAATGCAATTGAGTTGTGTAGGTAGAACAACCACGACTCAGCTGAGTATTTTCTATTAGGAGCCGGTGGTGTGAAATAGGTAAATTACCTGGGCCAACCACAAAGAGGTAACAACCCATATTCCAATACTTATAATTTGGAGTGGAAAAATCACCTGAATTTTTCTTGGAGAAATAACAATGCAGGTGGCCAAGCGAGACCACAAGGACCTCCAGGATTTCAATAAGATTAGATCGGAGCGATGGAAAGTAAAATGGACAAGAAGATGAAAGTGTTAGGGTCCAAACTAGTGGCCCAAGAGGAGAATCAGAAGATGATGTTTACAAGCTAAGAGGAAAGTCAGAAGAGGATGGAAGTGAAGTTTAACCAGGTTATGAAGAATTATGCCTCATCTATTCACAACTTGGTGGTTCAGGTAGGTCAATTCGCTAACGCTTTATCTTCTAAAAATACAGCTAGCCTACCGAGCAACACCGAAGTCAACGTGAAGGAATGAATCATGGCCATCACTCGGACAGAGAAAAAGGAAAGTGAACATAAGGAGAAAGACAGAGACAAGAGAGAAGGACAAACAATTTTGGAAATCTTCCAAGTGAACTAGTAAGCAAATCGATCAGGGAACTTCAACTTGGACTTCCACATCATATTTTTACTCAGCGGAAACCATCTTCAAGTGGAGCAGTGAGGAATTCTAAGGAGCTTGAGTTAAGCAAGATGATGAATATAACAAATCAACTCCAAACAAAGCTCACATTAAAAGAACCTATGAAGAAAGAGGTCAAAGAGCACATATCAGAAGGAAGTCCACACATAGCACAAAAGAAAGAAGACCCAGGGGACTTCTTCATTCCGTGCAGTATAAATGGAGTTAAGATAGCTAGGGAATTTGCGAATTAGGGAGATAGCTAGGGCATTTGCGAATTTGGGAGCTAGTATCAACATAATTCCCTATAAGTTTAATCAAAAGTTGGGTTTAGGAAAGCTAGAGTCTACTAAGATATTGGTGAAAACGACTGACAGAATGGTGCACTTGCCGAAAGGGATCATCAAGAACATGCATATACAGATTGATAAATTTATCTTGCCTGCGAATTTCTACATATTAGATAGTGGAGAAGAAGTGGAAACTCTGATGGTTCTTGGGCGACTGTTTCTGGCTACTTCTCATTCAATAATTGATATGGATGGGGGAGAATTAACACTGAGAGCTGGAAAGGAGCAATTAACTTTCAAGGTATCCAAGAAAGACTATTGTTCTCCCTTACCCCCGATAGACATCAAGGAACCTAAACCCCAAGGAAGATGCGAAGATATTGAGGACCCTGAGAACGCATTCAGGAAGAAATGATCGCGCAGGAGAAGGCATAGGAAGGGAAACCACAAGGAAGGTGGAGTCCATACTGGGGTGGCTCATATACAGAGTTTGAGATCAACTTCTACACTACCACCGTACCAGTCATTTGAATCGCCTTAAGCAAAAAGGAGAGTCGAGCTATAGATGTTAAAGAAGCGCTGCATGGGAGGCAACCCATGGAATTCTAGTTCCTTTTAATTGTTTATGTTTATTTATTTGTGTAGTTCTTTAGCTATGATCATGTTTGATTTACGTTTGATTAGTGTTAAATTGGATTTTATTTGAATTTCAACTTGTTTTCCTTTCGAAACTCTTATTGATAATATTAATTTGATGTGTTTGTAGTTGTTGGATCATAGAGAACTAATACTAAGCTTGGAAGAAGGTTTAAAAGTAGAAGAATCACCTCATCCCACGATCGTGGTGGAAAATCTCTCAAGAAACTTTCTGGAGAGAAAACTCACGATAGTGGGAATGGAGGTGATTCCCATGATCGTGGGAAATCTCTCCAGAAACTTTCTGGAGAGTAATCTCATGATCGTAGGAATAATGGGAATTCCCATGATCGTGGGATTCCCATCTGGAGGGAAATTTAAGTTTCCCTCCCCTTTCTTCTTTCATTTATTCTTCAAAATTTCCATACCTTCTCTCTCTTTAACCTATGAAAACTCTTCGCCACTCTCTAAAATCCTTCATTTTCTCTAGATGCTCGGTATTTTTTCATCTATTTTCATTAATTTCACAATCCTTCACTCTCCTCATGCATTAATCATTAAAAAACACAAGGATTTGAGTAAGATTTTTTCTCTCTCTAAAATACAAATTCACCCCTCTCTTTCTTATTTTTGCAGGTTTTCGTCTTACAATGACACCAAAGAAGATGATGGCTCGAAAAACGATTAATGAACTGTGCCTTCAAGTTTCCGATGAAGGTAAGCCCGATTTAGTGGTAGCTTATCGTACTCCATTTCTAATTTATTTGGAAGAAGGTATGCATTTTCGAGACCTTAGGGATAGAGAATTAGTCATTCCTAGGTATTTTGATTTTGAATTGTTAGAAAGCATAGGAGTGAGGTGAAAAATTGAGCAACTACCTGCAAATGTAGGATGGAATAGGTTTATTTGGTGTGAAGTGCCTATTTACCCTACAATGACTATAGAGTTTTTCACTACAGTCCGCTATAACCAAAAAATGGATGTTTTCTGGTTTAGATTAGCTGGTAATGTTCTTAAACTTGATTATAATGTTATGCGTGAAATTTTAAATTTGTCGAATATAAAAATTCTAGATGATCACACTGATTTTGATGTCAATAATTATTAGAAAACTCTAACAGTTGAAGAACATTTTGACTCATACAATGCACCAAATTCTTTAATCTGTAGTTTCGAGCATTTACTTTGGCACAAATTTATGTGTTTAACTGTGTTTAATAAAACTAAAAATAACGAATACTCAGCTATAGAACTTTCCTTTTTGTGGTGCATGGAACGAAAAATTAAAATTAATACACCTTATAGGATTTTTTGATCAATTGTGAGTGTTGTGAATAAAAAGAGCTCATATTTTGAGATGTCTCATACTGCTTCTACTTTGGGTTTGTTTTATAATTTTAATGTGAAAAATGTGCGCACAACTAAATTTGATATATTTGACATATCCTATTTGAGGCGCTCTGAGATTTTGGATTTCCATTTTATGGAACTCCAAAATCCTTAGATGCGTACTGCATTGAAGAACAAGAGGGGCACAGACATAGCGGCTTCATAACCCTTCACATCTCGTGCAGTCTCAGAGCCAGAAGAAGAAACAGCGGAGGAGGAACCGAGTGCACCAACAGACGTCAACCGATTTCAACAAATCCTAAACTAGATGACATTCAACCAATAACAAATGACATCCCAAATCAACTAGCTGGGCACCCAAATGCAACAAGCCCACAAGGAGCAGCGTAGCTTGAAGAAGAGGTTCCTCAAATTCTGTCATAGGAATAATTTTAAAGCTCCTTTGCCAACACCATTGCCACCATCATCTCCATAAGCTTTTCTTACCCCTTTTACTTTTAATTTGTGTCATTTTCTTTTGTTTGGTTTCATGTCATTTTCTTTTGTTTAGTTTGTTGTTATTTTTGTTTAGTTTCATGTCATTTTTTGTTTGGTTTGCTGTCATTTTTTGTTTGGTTGGATGTCATTTGTTTGTTTCAATTTCTTTTGTTTAGTTTGAGGTCATTTTTCCTTATTTGATGGTTGACTTGTCACATTGAGGACAATGTGATCTTTAAGTGTAGGGAGGTGACATTGACTTTCTCAATTGCATTGTTCACATTTTGTTAAATAGGAAGCATATTTAGGCATATCATGTTCTTTGTGTCAGCAATGGAACTGCACTTGAATCATTCTGATGGATATTGCCATGAGATTTTATCATGCTAGTTAGAATTAGATTGAATGCATGCTTGAACTCAGATTATGCTAGTTAAGTAGAGAGTGAACCAAATAAAGTGATGAAAAGTAGTTGGTTACAAAACAGAAATATTCCTTTTAATGAAGGATTTAGTACTATTATTCAAGCTTTTAATCTACACAATGAATCAATTACAACTGAAATTGTTGTTGGAATTGAAGAAGGAGAGGTTACATTAACAACTTTAACTAGTAACAAGGTGGTTTCTAAACAATCAACATCTGGAATTGAAATATCTGAGAAATCAGCTAGAGAATCTAAATTGAACAAGATTAACCCCCCTCCCCCTCCCCCCAAAGTGTAAAGATTAATCAACTTGAGAATGGCAAGCAGGAATTTGAAAGTGTTACTAGGAGAAGATCCAGTAGGAAGAAAAAGACTCCATTTGTAGAGCCTATCACATGAACATCTTTACATAGAATGTGAAAGGAGCAAATGCTCCTACTAAAAAATGCTTATAAGAAATATGATAACGTAGAATAAATTCAAGGTTGCTGGGATTTTGGAAACCAGAATAAGGGAAAGTGGTGACAATTTGTTAAAAAGCTTCCCACCTCAATGGAAACAATTATAAAATCGTAATACACACTCTAATAGCGGGTTTGTAATACTCCACAACTCCACAAATGTCTCTATTTGTCCAGAAATTATAACTAATCAGATGATTCACTCAGAGATTTCAACTAGGTTTTGTTCTCGACCTTTCTACATTACATTTATCTGTGCATGCAAAAGTTGTTATTAAAGAACTTTTCTTTGGAATCTAATTAAAGGTATGTTAGTTTCCGTCAGCAGTGCATAAATTATCACTAGGGATTTCAATGCTATTCTAAAATGTGAAGAGAATGAAAGGCATAGATATCTTGGTTTACCTTGTTTAAATCTTAAAGATTGTGTTGAAACTCCATAACTACTTGATATTCTAGTTGGAGGCAAATTTTTTTACCACAAATAACAGAAAACATGGAGTGAATTCCATTAGGAAAAAGCTGAATTGAAGTATGGCTAACATTTAATGGATGTTGAAGTTCCCTAATTACTTCTCCACTTATGCATATAGCAATTTATCTGATCATGCTCAAATTTTAACATAGATTGACATAGATAACCCCAAGAAACCATTCAAATTCAATGATTTCTTAGTTAGACTCTTAGGCTTTGAAGAAGTTATATAGAAAGTATTGACAGCAAGCATTGTTAGCACTAAACAGTTCATTTTTTCACTAGAAACTAAGTATCATCAAAATGGAAATGAAGATCTTGTTCAAAAATAATATTGGTATCACCCCTTACTTATTGAATATTGCTAATAGCTAATTGGAAGCTATTCAACAACAAATGTACAATGAACCTAGATCCATTCAGCTACAAGAGTTGGAAAAGGATGCTCTCCATAATATTTCTAAAGCTCTCTGGTATGATTACCCATTGATGAGGAAGAGATCTAGACTCTGATGGTTGAAAAATGGAGATAGAAACACATCTATATTCCATAGAGCTGTTATTGCTAGAAGAGCATAAAATATAATTGTTTCACTAAAGGTCAACGACTCTATGTTGAATTCACAAGTTGAATTGGTTGAAGGAGCCTTTAATTATTTTTTTGAGCTACTAAGTAAGCCTTTTAGAGCTCACTCCTCTATCACTCTACTCAATCAAGTCATACAAGGGTGTTTATCATCTCAAGAGGCTGATTTTCTGCCTCAAATAGTTACCTTGCAAGAGACAGAGGTAATTTTGCAATCTCTACATGCTTTTAAAGCACCTAGCCTCGATGGCTTTAATGTGAACTTTTCCATCAATTCTTGGCCACTTATGAGGAATTTTGTAACAGATTTTGTTATGAAAATTTTCACTAAGGATTTTTTATTAACATAGAATAACAAAACTTTTATTATTTTTACTCCTAAGAGTGGGTAGCTTGATCAATTTTTAGACTTTCAGCCCATATCTTGCTGTAATTCCATATACAAATTAATCTCAAAAATCCTTTCTCAAAGTTTAATAAAGTTGCTTCCTAACTATATTGTATAATCAGAGGGAGCTTACATACATGGGAGGGTTACTGGAGATAACATCTTAATTCTTCAAGAATTGATTAGAACTTATGTCAAAAAGAATGGTAAGGCCAACTATTGCATAAAATTGACTTAAACAATGCCTATAATTGTGTGGATTGAGATTTCATCATTGATATACTCACTGCTATGGAATTTCCAAGGACCTTTATCTAGTGGATCGACAATGTAACTTTACTCCTTTTTATAACATCCTTATAAATGGTTAGCCTACAAATACGTTCAAAACTAGTAAGGGAATCAAATAAGGTGATCTAATATCACCTTACCTCTTTAGTTTAATTGTGGAAATCTTCAATAAAATTCTACATAAAGTGGTGGAGAGTACCAATGGCTTCAAATTTCATTCTAAATGTAAAAGGTTTAAATTATCTCATACTTTGCTAATGACCTTATTTTTCTTTTGAAAGATGGTTCTACTTCTATTCTAAGTCTAATGAAAGCTCTTTTAATGTTTAATAGGATGTCTGGTCTCCAAGTGACATGTTCTAAAAGTGGCAGATACATGTCTCACAAAGCTTCTAACCTGAGTTCCACTCTAGTCTCTATCATAGGTTTTGATATTCAAAAGCGTCCAATAAGTTCCTTGGCATTCCTATCTCAGATTCTAGATTTAAACCATCAGATTAGGTTTGCTTAATTGAAAAGATTAATCAAAGAGTAAATTTTTGGAGCTTTAAGAATGTCTCTATAGTTGGAAGTGTACAACTTATCATATCTATAATGAAATTCATTAGTGTTTACTAGGTAGCTATTGCTTGTCCAATGAAATTCACCAAAGAAATTGACATAATTCTTATGCCTCCCTAAAAGTCAAGAGGGCCTCAATATCATTTCTCTCAAATCTTTAAATACTATCTTGCTTTTTAAAAGCCTATAGAGACTCTTAATTGATAAGCAAGCTTTACGGTGTAGATGGATTCACATTTATTTCATTAAAAACAAGAGTATGTGAAGAGTTAAATCAGATAATTGTCTACCATACTAAAAGCCATCCTTAAACTGATGGAAAAATTAAGGCCTCATTTCATCATCCTCATTGGTAATGGGGAAACTACTTCTTTATGAGATAATAATTGCCTATCAGTTGGTCCTTTAGAAGAAATATATGATGCTATTTCTTTAAGAACTCTTATTAAAAAACATCATAAGTGGCTCAAGCTCTTACAAGGAAGGATATAATCAATATTGCTCTAATTCCAATTCCTTTAAAGACTAAAATTTTATAGGCATTGTTAACTCAGATAATAATATTTTTATTTGGAAACACACCACCAATGTGGTCTTCTCTAACCTATCTTACAGGCAAGTGCTTGTAGTAACTTACTAATCCTTTCATGGAAAACATAGCCTGGTCTAAGCATCTTCAACCTAGAACTTCCACAATCCTTGGCTTGCTATGCTAAACAAGCTACCAATTGTGGATAAGATTGTAAGATTTAATTATCTTACAAATTGGTGTTCATTATGCAAAATAGATGAAGATAATATGGATCATCTATTATTCAAATGAAAATATGTCGATAATACATGGAAAGTATTGATGTATAAGTGTTTAATTAATGAATGTCTAGATGACTTAATCCAAATTAAGGATTAGTGTGCCAATCTCTAGAACAAAACTATCAAATGGAGCTTTTGTATTTCACTATCCTTCCTAGTCACAACTATATTAGATGAGAGGAATAACATAATTTTTCATGATAAATATCTCACTAGCCAGCTTTTCAGCGCTCATTTGTTGCACCTGTTTAGATCTGACATCAATATACAAATGCACAAGGATTTCGACTTGCATTTTTTGAGCATTACTTAGAGATTCTCTAATCACATATAATGGAATTTTGGTCTAATTTATGTCTAAGTTGTAAAGCTCTAATATTCATATTCCTCTTGTATTTTACAAGTTGATGCACTGGAACTATTTTCCTTGATTGCCTTTTATGGCTTAATTTAATTCAACTTTTCTCACAAAAAAAGCAATTAAAACAATGTTAGTTGAGGATGGAGTTCCCAAAGAGAGACTCATCCCTCTCTCTAGAATCAACTTCCTTTTCCTCACTTAACTTTATTTTACTTTTGCCTTCTATTCTTAAACATTTGTTTATGTCTTTATTCTTCTATATTCCATCCTTTATTATGCATCCTACTTGCTTTGGTACTTTCCTTCCCTGGCTTTTCCATTGTTATCGATTCTTCACCTATTTCAACATTTTCCTTTTTTCACTTAGCTTTTAGCAATTAGTTAACCTTAAGGGCATTTTTTGTCCTTTCATTTTTGGTCCTTCCCACCTTTTCACTTTTTATCATTTTAGGTTTTTTAAATGCATTTTACATTATTTTCTAGCTCTTTGCATTTTTTAAGTACTTGGATTACAAATTTTTCATTCTAGTTAAAAGTCCTCGAATGTTTTGACCTTTTCACTCATTCCATCCCACCTCTCTTCCAACCCACTGCTTATAATACTGCTTTAACTTATTTAGCCATACCTAGCTCCCAATAAGAAGGATCCTCTGAGTAGTATGATCCTTAATCTAATTTACCACTGTTTTCCCCTAGCATGAATCCTTGTTTAAACTAGAAGCAAGTGGTAAGGTAGAGCTTTAGGTCATCTTTATACTACTAACCCCCCAACAACACAAGGTCCACCTTATTGTTTATCCTACTATGGAAGTATTGAAAGAAGAGCAAAGAGTTGGACTTCTACCCTAGATATTTTTTTCTTGAAAAATAACCTCCATTCACTGTAATCAGTATTAGACAAACAAGTATTGGAAAGGGAGAGGATTGAGTGAAGTTTTGATATTAAAAATTTATTCTTTTTAAGTTTTCAACATATTCTATGTAAAGGAGATATTGAAAACGAATATCTAAAACCTCCCAATTTTCCTTTAGCTATGGAGACTAGATACAAGTTTGGAGTCTATCATGCATGAAAATGTTCACATACAGATTAATAGATAGTTACACTATCAAACTTATTTATATGGATGAAAAAAAAACCTTAAAGAAAAGAATTGGTTATTATTAATTGTGTGTGAGTGTTGAGTTGGAAAAAAACAAAATTTCCAAACATTATTTCTTTTATAAGACTTAGGAAAGATGAGACCTTGTTTGAGAACTCTATTTTAATTTCTTATCAATGGAAACCAGCCCCAAAGCAATAAGGCACAATAGAGAACTATGGCTAGAAGATTTATGAGTGGATTTTTTTAAATTTATGAGCCTTAAGGATCAAACTATGGAAAGACAAAAAGTAATAGAAGGAGCCCGTAATGATTCATATATGGTTAAACTGAGCAAAGACAACTCTAAGTAATTAGGTACGAAATTGGAGGAGACTATTAATCTTGATGTTATAACTAGAATTTTTGATGGTCCTAACATGAATAAGGAGGATTAACATATAATATTATTAGAGAATGGAAAATTCTCCAAGTCTTACATGAATCCTCTATTCCTCTTAGAAATTTGGATAATAAAGATATAATTACTAAAGAATTTAAGACTGATAGTAGAAGGAAGTTAGGAAGGAGGAACATGTTTTAGGGACGAAGATCTAAAACACCTATATATATCTATTGTGCAATAGAATATAAGCAGAATTAATTTCCCTAAGAAACAACAGTCCTTATGGAACTTCATTTTGGGATGTTAAATTTGCTATTATTAGTATTTTGGAATCTAAGCTCAATCAAAAGAGCTTTCTGAAGTTGAAGATTTTACGCGATCAATGGTCCTTTTTGTCTAATCATTGGCATTATGATTATGGAAGAATAATGACAACTTTTGATTATAGGACAATAAAGGTCAACATGCTACAAGCTAATGATCAACTAATACATCTAATAATTTGTATCCTTTAGGAAAATGTGTGGTTTTTATTTCATTTATTTATGGATCAAAATTTTCTTTTCAAATGAACATACTTTTGGATAAACTTAGATGTATAACTTCCACAAATCAAACCCTAGGACATTATTAAGAGACTTTATAGCACTCTTTATAATTTAAAAGCAAAGCTTAATGTTTGCTTGATGAATTTTATAAAATATTTTAGAGAATATGTTCAAAAGTTAGGCGTTAAAGATGTGGAATTTGAGTTACATGGACCAATAAACAAAATACAAGATCATTTATCTAAATTTCCTAAAAGTAAAGCCATTTTCATAAATGTTATATTTTTAGATCTTCTCATATTATTAACTAGAATATGTTTTTACATTATAAAAGGAAATTCCCATTGAGGATTAATAATTTTGTCATAGAGGATAAAGGTTTAATAAAGCTATACTTAGAGGGATGCCCTATGTTATCCATAGCTACAAAACTTTTATTTGTTTCAAAAAACTAAATTTATTAAAAAGGGGCTCAAGAAGTTAAATTGAGGGGAAAATGCAAGCATTTACATGAATATCCCATCTATTAAGTCTAATATACTCAAGGCTCAAGAGGAGGTTTATAAGAATCCTAGATATCCCCGCTTGATAAATAAGAATCGGAGATATCCTACACTAAGGTAGTATTGAACTGTAATTATTTTCTCAAAGAAAGATATTTAGTATATTTGCTCAAAGATTGGGATAAGAACAACAGTTTTTTAATAAATCGATAGAAGGATCTTTAATAGGATTTATTTTTTAATCAAGTGAAATGAGGATTAGGCTACTTCTTAAGAGGACCTTAAGAATAAGGCTCTTGGTTTCTTCAAGAATTCTTTAGAAGCTACCGCCTTTGTTAGTTCCTTTGTACAAATCTTTAGGTTCTTCATTATTAATCATTTTCCTAATGAATAATTAAATATATTAAACTAGTCCTTTAACACTTAAAATATTGAAAGAGATGTTTATAAGATGAAATTTAATAAAGCTATAGGTCCTAATGGTCTTAACAGTTGTGTCTTCCGAAAGGCTTGACCTATAATCAATAACATAGTAACTAATGCAATCCTTGAATTTTTTTTAGAGAGGGAAGTTGCTTAAAGAAGCTAATAAGACATTCATTTGCCTTATTCTCAAAATCCCCAACTCTAGTTCTCTAAATGAGTACAGGCAAATTTCTTGTTGAAATTATTTATATAATGATCATCTCTTAATTGTGGGCCATAAAGTTAAAGAAATTACTAAAGCCCCAAACTATTGACACTTAAAATGCATTTGCCAAGGATATAATGATTAAAGATAACGTGTTTCTTTCTTATTAACTATTCAAGGATTATACTAGAAGAAGATCCTTTAAGAATTCTGTCATAAAGGTTAATTTTCTTAAGGTTTATAACTCAATTAGCTAGGAGTTCATTCTCCATCTAATGAAGGTGTTTGGATTTTTAGAATAATTCAAGAATTGGATCAATCTTTGCATTTCAACTACCTCATTATATACGTTGGTTAATAGTGAGCAAACAAGTGGGATTGAGACAAAAATACCCTTATTTGCTTACTTATTTATCTTATATATGAAAGCTCTTATAATATTGGTAAAGCATAACATCTTAGTGGATCCTAGTTTCAAACATAACATCAGATGTAAAAAGCTAGGACTATTTATTCTCTCATTCATTGATGATTTACTCCTTTTTTCAAGAGCTTTTGGCATATATATGAGTATTCTAATGGCATCTCTTTATACATTTAAGTAAATTTTTAGATTGACTATTCACAAAAGTAGTATAATTATTCTACTATTGCACACCAGATTGCAAGATGTTTATCAATGCTTTCTCCCTCATTTACCTATCTTGGATTAACTATTCCACAAATAAGTTACACTCTATAGAATATTTCACTTTGGTAGAGAAGATTCAAAGAATATTGAGAAATTGGTATAAAAAAAATCTCTCATTCATAAGGAGGCCACAACTGATAAAATATGTGATAAACTCACTTTTTGTTTATTAGTTATCATATATTTTTCGTTCTAAAGATCTAACTAAAGCAATATAAATGTTGATAAGGTGTTTTCTATAATCATAGGATTATAACAAAACTACAAAGAAAAAGTTAGACGATAAGGTCTACATACCAATGAAACAAATGGGACTGGGAATAACTTTGATTAACCTTAGCAATAAAGTCTTTATAGGAATGAGATTATGGATATTGATAGAGAATAAAAATTCATTATTTATTAAATGAATCTACGTATGTTTTTTAAAGAGTAAAAGCTTATAGGAAGTTAACATCAAGCTCTTATTCTCATGGTTGCTATTTCACTGCTAAAGCTAAGGGGAAGCTTGTTTAGAAACTTCAAGTGTGGGGTAGGAAATGGTGAATATTTTTTTGTCTTATATTTTCATTTTTTATTATGAAAAATATAAACAATTTGCATAAAATTGAGGTTATTCATCTTATTGAAAGTTTTTTAAAAAGAATTTGATAAAATTGTTGCACTCATTTAATAAAATTGTTGCATAATTTGGTATAATTTTATATAATGTTATTTTTATAAGTAGATGAAGTGAGGTAAACAATTGGTGATCCTGATAATGACAATTAACCGATTCAACGTCTTTTGATGTTGATTTGTTTTATTTAATCTTTATTTTTTGATTAACCCTTTTTTTTCTTGTAACTTATTTGGGCTAAATCTTACAAATGAAAATGTACATATTTGAACTTTCACATATTTGCATAATATTTTATAGATCAATAATTGCCTTTTCCCTCTGACATAATATCTGTCTTGAGCTTAAAAATAGTAAAAAAAAATAAAGCGTTTTTCTAAAGTTTTTATCTCTCATTAAAGGTGTAATCTTTGCTTTTATTGAAGAAATAAAGATACTGTAATAGGATTATAGGAAGTTTATACTTTAAATTGTATACTCACATGATTACTAGTTCAAAGAAAAGTTATATATAGTTTATTCCATTATATCTTTTAAAAAAGTCGGTTTTTTTTCTTTTGTTCAAAATTTATACGTTATAAATAATGGAATTACATAAAACTGAGTTGTATGTTACTAATTCATAGTAGCCATGTCCAATTGACAATTAATTCAATGAAAAAAGGTTTTATAAATACATTTAAGAGTTTGCTATCTTTTACTTCATGCGCTTTAGTCAGAAAATGGCCTTAATCGTATGATTATTGTGATTTTTGTATCATCTTGCTGTCTTTGTAGGAGTAAAAAATGCATCTATTGTTCAACCAATAACTGTCTTTGAAAAGACCATCTTCTGTGGAGAAAGAGCCGCTGGAATGTACTCATCCTTGTCATAAGCCTTTGAACCAGTATCATTTTCTCATTTAACGACTAATATTCAACAATTTAGGATGTTTGTTAAGTGAAGGTAAATTGCAATTATTCCACCGTCTTTGTTGACATTTTTCATCACCAATTTATTACTTTCTCATGTAGGTACTTCCTCTTTTGTGAAACATAAGCTGCTTCTTTCAAAAGAAGTTTTGAATCTTCTTGGTAAGGTGATAATTAACATGCTCTTTCCTTTAAAAGCATTTTAATTTTGGAACAAACATAAGTTCCAAAAACACAAATCAACTCCTGCTTTATCTATTTAAGACCTACGAGAATAGCTTGTTAAACCCCAAAGAACAAGCATAAACTCCAATCTCCCTATTTTGTTATCTTTATTAAAGAGGCAGGGTCGGCCCTGGGCAAGGGCAGGGCATAAACTCAAATCTTCCTATTTTGTTATCTTTATTGAAAAGGCAGGGTCGGCTCTGGGCAAGGGCAGGGCGGGCACTTGCCTAAGGCCTATCTTTATAAATAATAAAATATAACTCATTCTTATTTTCATAAAAAATTAAAATGAATTAAAATAAGATCTATTCATGAACTCATAAAGAACAATAAAAATGACTCATATTTTACTTATTTATATTTTTATGAGGGCCTAAAAATAGATAAAAATATAAACTTTTTTTTACTTTACCCATAACCTATAAAATATTAGGAACGACCATGTGAAGAAGTTTGTACTTCCATATCTTAAAGATGACATTAAGCATTGGTTTTGAAATTCTGTCTCGTCATCGTTGCTTTCATGAACATTTATATAACAACAAATGCTCCTAATTTTTAAGGGCAAAAAGAAAAAAGCATCTGCTCCTAAAATTATGTGGACACACTAGCTTTGCCTCCAAGTTTGCCTAGACACATACTAGCTTCACCCCTTTCCCTAAGATCATCAAAAGAAGAACCAATTGCCTCAAACCTCCGGTAGGCTCAACCAAGATCTAACATGTTTGCACAACCTGGAATTATACAAGTAAGAGTATAAGAGGGCTCTGATCAGCCAAATTCTATAGTTAAAAATATACTTTAAAGATACTTTAATTGTGCAAATTAATAATAATAATAATAATAATAATAATAAGATACGACAAACAAAGGCCCATTTGTTTCTCTTTTTTCTTCTATTACGTGATGTAGTTTTTATTAAAAAAAGGAAATAACTTATTAAAATACATTTGTTTGCTTATTATTACGATTTGTTGTTTTTTAAAAGTTAAAAATGTTAGATAATTTCAATATATCACCCATATATTTTCGTTTAATCATTTAAATATATTAAATCCCATTAGTTATTTGAATAAGAGATATTAGGTTTAATTAAAATAAATAATGTGATGTATTTACATTGATGGAACGTAAAAAATAAGAATAGTAAAAAGAGGTGTTGTTTGAATTTTAAATTGATAACTATTTCCTCTCTCTCTCTACCTATTAAGTTTTTTTTCACATATCTCTCCATCAGACAATATACAGAAAATAACAAAATAAAGGCTAAGAGAAAGAAAACAAAATTAAATATCTTGAAGATTATCTATTCAGAAAGTATCGGAAATATGATTGATCAAGGTACGCTTATGTTATTGTAAAAAATTATTAGATTCTAAGATTCTGTAATTTATATGTTTAAATTTACATGATAAAGTTTTCATGTGAGAAAGGTTACATGTGATATTAGAGCAAGGTGTTGAGAATCAATAATTTTCCATTTAAGATATTAAATAAAGAATTATTATGATATGATTATATACATGATATACATGATCAAGAAGATATATAGTGATTTTCTTACCAATTATGGCATGTTTTGGTTTTAAAAGGAAACAATCACGTCTTCTCTCTTTCTTATACATGGAACATTATAAATGTTTTTGTTTCCACCTAAATCACGTTATCAAGATGATGAAGGAAAGGAAAAACAATATTCAGTGCTTTCCTGCCAAGTTAACACGTGAATGGAATTAACAAAGCCATTAATTGTATTCGTTAAACATGTTTTTTTTATCTTACGTTTCTTCGTTAAGGATGGTTTGAAAATGTTCCATTAATGGACATGAAAGGTTCTCTCTCCCATTGATTGTGTTTCTCTCGTGCATTCTCTCCTCTGCCATCAACGTGTGCCACTTGTTTCTTTTATCATGTCTCTTTAATGGTACATTAATACCTTTATATCTACTTTTATTAGTTGTCGTGATGAATTAACATCTTTAGATGAATTAATTGCTTTGATTTCTCTTAAGCCTTTTGTTTCCATAAATTTCGTGGGTTTTAATTGTAAAATTTGATGCATGATTTTAGCATCATATATTAATGGTTGTTAATGTAATAAAGTAATTATGAGTATGAACAAGAATTAGTTTCAATATAACTTCTATTATCATTTATTTAATTTGATATTTATATAATGAATAATTTGTTAGTCATCAAAATACCCATGATAATGTGATGCTTATGATTGCAATGACATAATGATATATTTAAAGGGTATACTAAAATTCATTGATACTAAAATATTTAAGAATCACCCAAAGGTTGATTAGTTAATTTTATAGCAACGAGTATAATCGTGATTAGTTAATTAGTATACTTTATTAGATATATTTAGTATATCCAAAGATAACTAATATATCTAATCAGAGTATGCATGAATATCAATTATGTAAATATTACTAAGCATCAATTTATGTGTTTAATATATTGTTGTTTTACCTAAAGGACAACCACAATATATGTTTATTGTTGATATATTTGTTATTTAATTTTAATTTCATGTTTAAATTATGATTCAAAGCATTAACGTAGAGTATTTCTTTTATAAATTTTGCTACGTTCTATTCTGTTGCTATCCAATCGCAAGCTCCGTCTATCATAAAGTTTAACGGGCTTAACTTTAATGAATGGTGCGAACAAGTTCAGTTCAACCTAAGAATCCTAAGTTTTGACTTGGCACTCGAAACTGATAAGCTCGTTGCACTTACTGATAATAGCAGTGCTGAAAAACGAACTTTTCATGAACATTGGGAAAGATCAAATAGGCTAAATTTAATGTTTAAGCAAATAACTGTGGTTAGAAACATTAAGGCTACAATTCCCAAAACTGATAATGCTAAGGAGTATCTTAAACTTGTCAAAGATATTTATCAGTCGGATTTTGCTGATAAGTCTTTTGTTGGAACCTTAATGGGTATGTTGACCACCATAAAGTTTGATGGTTCTCGTTCTATGCATGAGCATGTTACTGAAATGATAAATACATTAGCAAGATTAAGATCCATGGAAGTGAGTAAAAGTTTCCTTATGCAATTTATTATTAATTCCTTACCTCCTGAATATGATCAATTCCAAATGAGTTACAATACTATTAAAGATAAATGGAATGTGAATGAACTGTAAAGTATGCTTATTCAAGAGGAAGCAAGGCTTAAGAAACAAGGAATTCACTTAATTAATCCCGTAGGTAATCAAGGAGCTAGAAAGAAGTTTAAAAAGGAGAAAAGAAAGGGAAAGGATGTAATACATAAGAGTGATGCGTCAACTTCAATCTCTACGAAGGAATTAAAGAATGATAGATGTCATTTCTGTAAGAAAAATGGAAATTATCAAAAGGATTGTCTGAAACGTAAGGCATGGTTCGAAAAGAAAGTTAAGCCTAGAGCTTTAGTATATTTCGAATCTAATTTAGTATAAGTTCCTTATAATACTTGGTGGATTGATTCTGGATGTACCACTCATGTTACTAATACGATGCATGGATTCCTCACAATCCAAACCATAGACCCAAATGAAAGATTTTTCTTTATGGGAAATCAAGTCAAAGCTACATTTAAAGCCATTAGAACTTACCGTTTGATTTTAGACACAGGACATCATTTAGATCTTTTTGAAACCCTTTATGTTCCTACAATTTCTCAAAACTTAGTTTCATTGTCAAAACTTGATATTGTTGGATATTCCTTCAAATTTGGTAATGGATGTTTTAATTTATTAAAACACAATTGCCTTATTGGTTCTGGTATACTCTATGATGGTTTGTACAAATTAAAGCTTGATAACCTTTTTACTGAAACCCTGTTAACCTTGCATCATAATGTTGGTACTAAAAGAAGTTTTATAAATTAAACTTCAGCTTACTTGTGGCTTAAACGTTTCGGTCATATATCGAAAGATAGAATGACCAGATTTGTAAAGAATGAAATTCTTTCATAATTAGATTTTACTAATCTTGGAATTTGTGTGAAATGTATTAAGGGAAAACATACAAAACACACAATTAAGAAAGAAGCCATAAGAAGTACATAGCTTCTTGAAATTATAGACACTGATATATGTGGGCCTTTTGATGTTCCATTATTTAGTGGAGAAAAGTTTTTCATCACTTTCATTGATGATTTTTCACGTTATGGATATATTTATTTGCTTCATGAAAAATCTCAGTCAGTAAATGCTTTAAAAGTATTTATCAATAAGGTAGAAAGGCAATTAGATAGAAAAGTGAAAATTATCCGATCTGATAGAGGCGGTGAATATTATGGAAGATATAGTGAAAGTGGATAATGTCCTAACTTATTTGCTAAATTTCTTTAAAAGTGTGGTATATGTGCTCAATACACAATACCAGGTATACCACAATAAAAATGGTATAGCAGAAAGGTGCCATTGTACCTTAATGGATATGGTTAGGAGTATGATGAGTCATTATTCTCTACCATCATCATTGTGGATGTAGGCATTAAAAACTGCCTTGTATTTATTAAATAGGGTTCCTAGTAAAGCAGTTTCGAAGACACCTTTTGAACTGTTGACAGGAAGGAAACCTAGATTAAGAAACTTAAATATTTGGGGTTGTTCGGCAAAAGTATGGATATACAATCCACATGAAAGGAAATTGGATTCAAGAACAACTAGTGATTTTTTCACTGGTTATCCAGAAAAATCTAAAGGGTATATATTTTATTATGCTAATCATAGTACAAGAATTATTGAAACTGAAAATGCTAGATTTATCAAAAATGGAGAAATTAGTGGGAGTTCAGAGTCATGGAAAGTGAATATTCAAGAAGTTAAAGCACAAGTTTTCTTGTCTATAACTTCTTCTCAAGTGTTTGTTCCTAAAGTTTTTAAAAATTTTAAAGAATGATCAAGCTCCAAATAATGAAGTCACCGTTAATGAACCTTTTGTAAATGAGCCACATGAAGTTGCATTAAGAAGATCTCAAACACAAAATATATCGACAATTTTGGATGATTATGTGGTTTATTTACAAGAAGTAGAAGGTGATTTAGGTATTGATATTGATCCAGTTTCGTTTTCACAAGCCATTGAAAGTGAAAATTCTAATAAATTGTTAGAATTATAACTTTAAGTGGCTTGTGAAAACAAAACTGGATCATTATCAATACCTAAATCACCTTCTAATTCTTGTAAATAAACCACATAATCATCCGAAAGAGTTAAAAGCTACAGATGACAATCAAGTTTGGGATCTTCTTGAATTACCAGAAGGTTATAAAAGAGTTAGATGTAAATGGGTCTTTAAGACCAAATGTGACTCTAATGGTAATATTGAGAGATATAAAGCTAGACTTGTCACCAAAGGTTATACTTAAAATGATGATGTTGATTATAATGAGACATTTTCTCCTGTTTCTAAAAAGGATTCATTTAGAATTATTATAGCAATGGTAGCTCATTATGATTTAGAGCTTCATCAGATGGATATGAAAATTGCCTTTGAATGGAAATTTAGAGGAAGAAATCTATATGGATGAACCTGAGGATTTCCTAGTTAAAGGAAAACAAAACGATGTCTGTAAACTTAAGAAATCAATATATGTCCTTAAGCAAGCCTTCCGACAATGATATCTCAAATTTAATGATACTATTACTTCTTTTAGTTTTAAAGAAAACATTGTTGATCGATGTATATATTTGAAGATCAGTGGAAGCAAATTCATATTTCTAGTCCTATATGTTGATGATATCTTACTTGTTGCTAATGATCTTGGATTGTTACGTGAGACTAAGACGTTTCTCTCTAAAAATTTCGAAATGAAAGATATGAGCGAGGCATCTTATATAATAGGAATTGAAATATTCTGTAATCGATCACAAGGAATGTTAGGGTTGCCTCAGAAAGCATATATTAAAAAGATTTTAGAGATATTCAATATGGACAAATACTCCGCAAGTGTTGTTCTAATTCAAAAAGGAGACAAATTTAGTCTTAAGCAATGCCCAAAGAATGAATTGGAACGTACAAAAATGGAAAGAATTCCTTATACATCTATTGTTGTGAGTTTAATGTATGCTCAAATCTGTACTAGGCGGTAGGCCAGACATCAGTTTTGTTGTTGGAATGCTAGGCAGATACCAGAGTAATCCTGGATTGGAACATTGGAAAGCTGCAAAGAAAGTTTTAACATACTTACAAGGAACAAAAGATCATATGCTCACTTATAGAAGACATGATCATCTTGAAGTGATTAGATATTCAGATTCAGACTATGTTAGATGTGTTGACATGAGAAAATCAACATTTAGCTATCTGTTTCTTCTAGTTAGGGGAGTAATCTTATGGAAGAGTGCAAAGCTGTCTGTCATTGCTGCATCCACTATGGAAGTTGAGTTTGTGACATGCTTTGAAGTCACGATTTATGGTTTATGGCTGCAAGACTTTATTTCAAGACTTGGAATTGTCGATAGTATTGCCAAGTCGTTAAAAATTTATTATGATAATTCTGCAGCAGTCTTCCTTTTGAAAAACAACAAGTATTCAAAGAGTGCTAAACATATAGAAATCAAATACTTTACCGTTAAAGACGAAGTTCAAAAACAAAGAGTGTCTGTAACACCC